>OY740779.1:8735039-8747539 GCA_963513935.1 Aphrophora alni | reverse complement strand
AAATCTGAAATGTAAACCTAATAGGTCTTGGGAAAAGACAAATATACAGAACACCCTGTATATTAGGACGGCAGTTTATCGTAGATATATTATTCGTTTAATCTAACCTCGAATTGATTTTACTATTATTATAATCAGTAAATTTGTAAAATTAGTTGCTATGGTGGCGAATATTGAAATGATTTAAGCTAATGAAAAGAGACACATGAAAGTTAGGTTTAAAACTCTTGACACAGGTGAAATTAAAAATCCACCAATGTCAAGGTCTAGTTGTGTACAAAAAATTCGTGACAATCGGACAAAAAATTTCCAATATACAGCGATTGATACATTTCGGTTTAACCCTCGTCGTACCAACGTAACAATCTCTATAGTGCCAATATTACAAATTCAAACTATTGTATAAATGAAAACTACCTAATAAGGGACTTACAGGACAGCTGTATTATATAGGTAATTTTGTATTTTGAGAGTTAGTCTTTAAGATAAATAGGTTCATTTCGCTCACAATAGTTGTTCGGTCGAATTGTCTTATTAATTACAGGTTTACATAATTAAATAATTTATTTAAATCTGAATCCATGACCGACGATTTACAAGTTCCGCTACTTAACCGTTCAAACTGTCGCCGTGTTGCACAAACACGTCGCTAGAGTGCAGGATATACGCTTCACTCTGATTAACTGTTGCATTAATTGTCGCATACAGACAATGTAAGGCTTCCTAAGGGTGACGATAAGAGGATTATAAGGTTACGGTTGAAATACTGTATGGTATTCTGTGGGTATCATATAACATGGTATGTAGCATGCAACATTGTGGTATGGACATCGTGGCATACGACGTTGTACCATGTAACATTGTGGCTTACGATGTTGTGGTATGCAGCATTGTGCTATGAAACATTGTAGCATGCAACATTGTGGTATTGACATAGTGGCATAAGACGTTGTACCATGCAACATTGTGGTATGGACATCGTGGCATACGACGTTGTACCATGTAACATTGTGGCTTACGATGATGTGGTATGCAGCATTATGCTATGAAACATTGTACCATGCAACATTGTGGTATGGACATCGTGGCATACGACGTTGTACCATGTAAATTGTGACTTATGATGATGTGGTATGCAGCATTATGCTATAAAACATTGTAGCATGCAACAATGTGGTATGGACATCGTGGCATACGACGTTGTACCATGCAACATTGTGGCTTACGATGATGTGGTATACAGCATTGTGCTTTGAAACATTCTAGCATGACATTGTACCATGCAACATTGTGGTATGTATATTGTGGTATGGACATGGTGGCATACGACGTTGTACAATGTAAACATTGTGGCATACGATGGTGTGGTATGCAGCATTGTGCTATGAAATATTGTAGCATGCAACATTGTGGTATGGATATTGCGGTATGGACATCGTGGCAGACGACGTTGTACCATGCAACATTGTGGCATACGATGATGTGGTATGAAACATTGTAGCATGCTACATTGTGGTATGGATATTGTGGTATACGACGTTGTACCATGTAACATTGTGGCTTGCGACGTTCTACCATGCAACATTGTGGCATACGATGATGTGGTATGCAGCATTGTGATACGAAACGATGTGGCATACAACATTGTGGTATAAGAAGTTATGTTATGCGAGTTTGTGCATACGACATTGTGGTATGAGTCTTTGTAGTATGCAAGATTCTGGCATGCAACATAGTGGCTATTTAATTGTGGTATGCAACATTGTGGTATTTAAGGTATTGGAAATTGTGGTATACGACATTGTCGTATGGACATTCCGTAAGGTATGGAACATCGTGGTATCCGGCTTTGTGGTATATACCATTGTGGTACGCATAATTGGGGTTTGCATCATCGTGGTATACGATATTGTGATATTCACGTTTGTGGTATACAATAGTATGGTATACACCATTGACGTATTCAACATATTGGCATGTGTCATTGTGCTGTGAAGGATTGTGGCATGCTACGTTGTATCATTAAGGTATACTACATTGTGGTATGTTCGATAAAATGATAAATTAATCATAGATTGTCGAAAGAAAAATAGAGTTTAAGTAAATATTCAATATATTCTTAGTGTATTACTTTGGAAATGTATATAAAAATCGAACTGTTATCTGAGTAAGAGGTTTGTTATGATTATGGTATGAAAAAATTTAATGAACATTAAACATTTATGTAAAAAAAAGTACAATATTTTGACCTCTACCACGCTGTTATTTTGTACCTATACAGTTATTTTGATTGTTATGTTGGCTACGCTTCTCTAATCACTTGGCGATCAGCTGTCAAAATGTTAAGTTATTGTTTAAAATCTGAGCCTGTTCCATAAACTTTATCATTAAAAACAGCTATTGTACCAATATTAAAGTCTGGTGTAATGAGTTCAGAGGTTAGGAAAGCGTATTTTTTAACAAAAATTGATATATTATTGGTTCTTTCTGTCCGGAGGTCGGGTTTGGAAATTTCGAGGGTCCTAGTGAGATCAACACCTTGTTTTATGTAATCTTGGGTTAGATCCCTCTCTTTCAGCTTTCCTATGTGCTCTCTCTTGCTCTTTTCCGACCTTGGCGTTATTAGAGTATTTGTGGGCTATGGGTCCTTATTTTTCATCCTTTTCTTCCTTTTTTCCAATAGTTTTTATTACATTACACTCTATTAATCTCGGTTCGATTGTTTTAAGTGCAGAAAATTGACTTTTGAAAACCCATAAAATCTTTTTTTTTCAACAATTTGCGCTTCTGTAGCTCCTAAACGGTTGGATGTATCAAAAAACACACAAGAATAAAAACGTCTTAAAATTATCTGTAGAATCTAAAACCATCATTACAAAAGGGTTTCTGTAAGAAATTTTAAAGTTGGCCGTCATATTGGAAAAATGGGTGATGGCATCGGAATTTTAAAACCCCCAAATAAGACAACGTACAAATTTCCGGGTAGTTTAGGCCTACCTTTTGACTATTTTAATATATCAAATACTTTCCCACCTGACACACTTATATCAATCATTCTGCATCCAGGGTGTTTCTGTAATGCGAGGAGATAATTCAGGGGGTGGTAAATGAAATACGACCAAAATATGCCCACATGTTAACATTGATCAAATTCCGCCCGGAAGTTTAGGACTTTATGGACCTCAAAATAAAGAGACTCAAGAGACCTCAAAATAAAGAGACTCAAGAGACCTCAAAATAAAGAGACTCAAGAGACCTCAAAACGGATCTATCCCCAAAATATTCGTCAACAATTTTTTCCACACTGTCCTTTTATAACGAGCTATATCGTAAAATTTCAAAATGACCCCAGTACGTTTTTACAGATCCTACACAAGCCCATACTGCCTCATTTTGTGAAACTATCAATGGTCTGAAACAGAAAGAAAATCATTGGTAAAAATATGAAAGGAAAAAAAAAACTTACTACTGCTAGATTCGAACCTGTGACCTTTCTCACATATCAGACTATAGTAGACCGCGCCCTATCTGTGATTTGTTTAACTATGTAATTTGCAAATATTTTTATCCTTCTTCGCCTACTTAATCAAGGTTAAAATTCAATATATTTCCTAAAGCTATGGATTCCAACATGATGTCCTTGTGCTGACATTCTTACGGTAGGACTTGCATTATTCATTTAGTTACATATGGGCTTTCCATTGAAACATTTCTTTCTTTCTTAGTTACACTTGGTATAAAGAAAGTTATTTTTAGAATTTTGTGTAGTCCAAATGATTGATTTTTAGCTAAATTTATCGTGTAAATTAAAAACGTTTTTTCTCAAATTCTGTTCCAAAGATTTTGATCAAATTTTTGTAGATTATAGCTTCTAAGGGCGTAAATAAAAGGTACTGATCGTCGTCACCTTCACTTAAATTCCGCTTCGTGAGATATCGTTAAAAAACCGAATGGTAGTGAAGGTCGCTTTAAAAGACGTTATATCTCAAATTCGGATATACCGATTTCACTCAAGTTTCAGTGACAGATGATTCATTGAACTCCATTACATAAGCTACTTTTTTCGTTAGCTGTTTTATTTATCTTTCCTTGTAGGCCCTTATCGTCTAATTAAATTTCTATTTTACCCTTTCAGTTTAGAATTGAGATGTTTTATTCTCTTTACTTTAGTTTCTACAATTATTTTTGACGGTTTTTAAAAAAAAATAACATTAATTCAATCAAGGTTTAAAACAGATATTGTTTATACGCTTTTTTCAAAAAAAAAAATATTGGAACAGCTTTATCATGTATAAATATAAGAATGTCCGCCTATGTACCATTGACAAACGTAATAAACCTTTAGACAGAGTGTCAGTTAGCAATAAGAGTGCAGATAGCGATTGAATGTAGCTCCTAGACCTGTCAAACCCTTCTGACCCGAGTCAATTGAAGATGTGACGCCGAGTGGCCAGTGTCCTGAGCCCCGCATCTCCAGTTGACAAGGGTCAGCAGAGTTTGACAAGTCTAGAGGTTATACGCTGAGTGGCACATATTTCTGCTACATTCCGTCTCTCCCTGTATTCTTATGTATGTTGCTAACTGTTAGGTTAGTTTATGTTAGATTGGGTAAGGTTAGGTTAGTTTATGTTAGATTAGGTAAGGTTAGGTTAGTTTAGGTTAGTTTATGTTAGATTAGGTTAGGTTAGGTTAAGTTATATTAGATTAGGTTAGGTTAGGTTAGGTAAGGTTAGGTTAGGTTATGTTAGATTAGGTAAGGTTAGGTTAGGTTATGTTAGATTAGGTAAGGTTAGGTTAGGTTAGGTTAGTTTTTGTTAGATTAGGTAAGGTTAGGTTAAGTTATATTAGATTAGGTTAGGTTAGCTTTGGTTATGTTAGGTTAGGTTACATTAGGTTAGGTTAGCTTTGGTTATGTTAGGTTAGGTTACATTAGGTTAGGTTAGGTTAGGTAAGTGTTCAATAACTTAACCTGAATGTTATCTGGAACAGTTTTAAAGTTGATAAGAGGGTTTCCAAAATTTCGACTCACGCTGTATTTTAGTTACGCCTTTCTATACAATTCTGTATATTTTGGCCTACATGTTTCGCCGCATCAATGTGTCATCTTCAAGGCGTATCCACATTTTGTTTCGTCACAACTATTATATGCGTTTAATTTACACATAAAACACGACAATTAGGTAAAAATAAGTGAGAGGTTTTGTGTAAAACGTTATAAATATAAACTTTTACTATTGTCCGTTGCAAACTTTTCCCCTGAACGAAAGTAAAGCAACCGTAACTGTCCGTGATGAGATTATTTGTTGTAATAACTTCCGTATGAAATGTCCACCGATCCTACCCATTGGAGCAATTTGACACACATTTTTTTTTCTAACTGTATTTTTACGGTAAATGTTCTAAAAGTTGCAATTTAGTTTAAAGATTTTGTTTTGCAAAAAGTCAGCTGGGTTTCGTTGAAATCGGTTGGTAAATTACAATTTTTTTTTTTTATAATCTCAACAACCGCTCTTATAAACAAATTATGAGGCTGAAACTTTCGCCCTATAGGAGCTATCTTTCTGTAGTGGATATTGTTGGGTCATACGCGGCCAAATCAAATTTGGATTCTGCCGTGAATGTCAACGGGATATTTCACCAAAGTTAGGCGGACTTTGTTGGATCATATTCAGCCTAATCAGATTTGGAATCTGCCGTGAATGTCAACGGGAAATTTTACCAAAGCTTGGCGGACTTTGTTGGGTCATATTTGGCCAAATAAAATTTGGAATCTCCCGTGAATGTCAACGGGAAATTTCACCAAAGCTTGGCGGACTTTGTTGGGTCATATTCGGCCAAATCAAATATGGAATCTCCCGTGAACGTTAACGGGAAATTTTCCCATAACTTGCGGACTTTGTTGGGTCATATTCAGCCTAATCAGATTTGGAATCTGCCGTGAATGTCAACGGGAAATTTCACCAAAGCTTGGCGGACTTTGTTGGGTCATATTCAGCAAAATCAAATTTGGAATCTGCCATGAACGTTAAGGGGGGCCGTCCACTTGTAAAATTAAGTGTCTTTCCCATGTTAAATTAATTAACTTTATGTACTTTTTTCTCGGGTACTGTTCTAGATAGAGACTTGATGTTTATTTTGTTTTGAAGTATAGACTTTGGTGCATATTTTAACCAACCATTTTTTCATAATTCATCTAAAATAATTTTGTATTAATTTTTGAAATTAGGTTATTTTTTTCAAAATTTTTTTTATTTAGAATATTTTTAAAAAATATTTTCTTTCAACATTTTAAAAAACCCAGCGGTTAAAATGTGCAGCTATATCTAGGAAACAAACAGAAAAAAAATTTACTTAGATATCTCTTTAGTTCCAGAAATAAAGGTACATTTGTATTAAAAAACGCAGTTTACGGGGAATCACATTTGAACTTAAAAGTAAACAAAACTGACATAGTAATCCTAACCTAACCTACCTTCAATGCAATCCAGCCCAATATGAAGGATTGTCTGGGTCCTCCATGGCTTCGTATTCATCTTCCAGTCTCTTCTTAGCAATTGCTAGTTTCTTTCGGCACCTTTTTTCAACATCTAGTGCAGCTTTTTCAATTCTAAGACCGTCTTGCCATTTCATTTCGCGCACACACTTGGAGCCCGGAGTAATACCACACTTATCTAAAATAATACACTTGGCAATGTTTCCTTTGTTATAAGTGGTCACAGCATCATATACACCATGTTCTAATGTACTCTTCATCACAAAGGTTGTTTTTGGTAACCGTGACCAAATTACACTATTGAGAGATTCATTTGAGTTTTGAGTCCCTCCGTGAAGACATCTCTGCAACAGCTGGTCATTGGACAAGTCTCTGAAAATTGGCTTGATTTGTTCCATTACTGACACTGGTAAATGAGTGTGAGATGTGTGGTCATAAGGTTTTATTTCTGCAACGGCTTTCTGGTACTTACACCAACTTTCATGTTCCTTAGGACACATTCCGTGAGCCGGCGACTCGTTGGATGAAAGCAAATGAAAGTAAGTAGACCACACAGCCTGTTTCATCTTTTTCAAACTGTCGGTATTCCTGATTATGGCAAGCCCATAATATGTTTGTATCTCATCAATAATAACATTTGTCAGACGCCCTCGACCACCGATAGTTTTGCCGTCAGGAAGTTACTTGTTTGACATTTTGGCCTTCAATTTCCTCAATCGAGCACCCATTCTCTTTCTCACATGCCCTACACATTCCAACTTCTCAACCTGACAGTCAGGGCCATATGAGGTTTCCTTCAGTACGGTAGGATATGCTGCACTATCCCCATCTCCTAGGTAGAACTTATACCTAAGCTTCCTTGTCTCTTCAGATTGTAAAAACATATCTACATCGCCCGCTACCTCCATTTGGCCACTTGAACCATTAAAATTTGCTTCACATCTCCTCATGTCATGTTCATGCTGTAGCCTATTCTTGCACCGACAAAACTTACTCAAAATCCTCACGTCGACAACTTTTCCGGTATTTGCAGCAATTGCCGTAACTACGCCATTTAGTGATTGATGTCCGCGCCGCTGCCAGGAGCCATCAAAAATGGCTGTAACATCTTTGGACCCATCATTTTCTTGGATACATTCTTCAGCAGCTTCTACCATAGCTCTACACATACTTCCTTAGCAGCAGATCCTAACAATTTGTTATACCTCCTAAATGTAATAGGCCTAGGCAAGTTCATAATGGCACAAACAGTTCTTGCTGCGGCTTTACCTTTTCCTATGCACCGAAATCCGTACACAGACCTAACATTAACTTCCATTCTACCACTAGCCAAACGATTACTGTTCTTAGATGTAACCTCAAATATACAATTATTAAACTTTATAGTGATTGTAACACTTAGGCCTAGTCTGTCGCTTGTAATAATAGAGAGCGAGCCTTTATATTTTACACATACTGAGATCTTCCTCATCAATTGTTGAATACTTGCTAGGTTAACAATGTCATTACAGGTCTCATCATCTGCATACTCATCATAAAGTTTTAGGTTAGAACCTACCTTTCTTTTAGAAGAACTTACTTTAGTTGGTTCATCTTCAGGATTAGGTATAGGATCAAGAGCAGTAGCTAACCCTATGTTTGGACTAGGCCAAGGTTGTACTTCTTGTGATCGACTGTTCTGATTGGGAAAACAACCCACTGTACCTTTACGTTTCTTAACGTGTAATTTTACTAAAGCTTGCGGACTTTGTTGGGTCATATTCAGCCTAATCAGATTTGGAATATGCCGTGAATGTCAACGGGCTATTTCACCAAAGCTTGGCGGACTTTGTTGGGTCATATTCAGCCTAATCAGATTTGGAAACTGCCGTGAACGTCAACGGGAAATTTCACAAAGCTTGGCGGACTTTGTTGGGTCATATTAAGCCTAATCAGATTTGGAATCTCCCGTGAATTTCAAAGGGAAATTTCACCAAAGCTTGGCGGACTTTGTTGGGTCATATTCAGCCTAATCAGATATGGAATCTCCCGTGAATTTCAACGGGAAATTTCACCAAAGCTTGGCGGACTTTGTTGGGTCATATTCAGCCTAATCAGATTTGGAATCTCCGTTGAATGTCAACGTGAAATTTCACCAAAGCTTGGCGGACTTTGTTGGGTCATATTCAGCCTAATCAGATTTGGAATCTCCCGTGAATGTCAACGGGATATTTCACCAAAGCTTGGCGGAGTTTGTTGGGTCATATTGGGCCTAATCAGATTTGGAATCTGCCGTGAATGTCAACGGGAAATTTCACCAAAGCTTGGCGGAGTTTGTTGGGTCATATTCAGCCTAATCAGATTTGGAATCTGCCGTGAATGTCAACGGGAAATTTCACCAAAGCTTGGCGGAGTTTGTTGGGTCATATTCAGCCTAATCAATTTTGGAATCTGCCGTGAATGTCAACGGGAAATTTCACCAAAGCTTAGCGGACTCTGTTGGGTCATATTCAGCCTAATCAGATTTGGAATCTCCGTTGAATGTCAACGGGAAATTTCACCAAAGCTTGTGGCGGACTTTGTTGGGTCATATTCAGCCTAATCAGATTTGGAATCTCCCGTGAAAGTCAACGTAAAAATTTCACCAAAGCTTGACGGACTTTGTTGGGTCATATTCAGCCAAATCAAATTTGGAATCTGCCGTGAACGTCAACGGGATATTTCATGGGGCTGGGTAAGTACTACGATGTCCGGCATCAACTTGTTTTATCGTTATTATTATAGAAAATAATCGATAACTAGACTGCCAACAAAAAAATGACCAGTCTAGCGGTAAATCGATTTTTAATTAATCTGTCATTTGAAAAAGGATGGGATTATTTGTTTTTTTCCAGAGCGTTATGGTTGAACCTAACTTCCGGTAATGGAATCTCTTATCCATGTGGAAGAGACACTAAATATCAGTCTCTCTATTGCTGATTATATTTTTAATTTCTCACATAAATGTAGCTATGTCTTTGATGGAGCAATAAAGTTCAATCATTGGTGTTAACGTGTTTTTCAGGTAATTTGAATGCAAAAAGTATTTTTTATTTGTACATTTTTTATTTATATATTTTTGTTTATGTACCCGTATATACATATTGGTGGCCTCTAACGATTTTGATCAATTTTTGCAATTGTAGCTCAAACAAAACTCATTTGTTTTGATAAATTAGATGCAGTTTTCAATTCTGCATGTAGTGGTATCTACCCCACCTCTCTACGATGACAAATGGCGAAGTTATTGTCAAAACTGTAATTTCTATCCCTGACCTACATTCCTGATATTCGTTTACCTACGAGATGTGGTGGGGTAGCATCATCTACGCGGTACGAGGCCTAGGTTAGGTTAGGTAAGGTTAGGTTAGGTTAGGTTAAGTTAGATTATGTTAGGTTATGTTAGGTTAGGTTAGGGTAGATTAGTTTAGGTTAGGTTAGGTTAGGTTAGGTTAGGTTAGGTTAGGTTAGGTTAAGTTAGGTTAGGTTAGGTTAGATTATGTTAGTTTATGTTAGGTTAGGGTAGGTTATGTTAGGTTAGGGTAGGATAGTTTAAGTTAGGTTAGGTTAGGTTAGGTTAGGTTAGATTATGTTAGGCTATGTTAGGTTAGGGTAGGTTAGGTTAGGTTAGGTTAGGTTAGATTATGTTAGGCTATGTTAGGTTAGGGTAGGTTAGGTTAGGTTAGGTTAGGTTAGGTTAGGTTAGGTTAGGTTAGGTTAGGTTAGGTGAGAGTATAAGATATGCCCACATGTCAGTTTTCATTAAAATTGGTCCACTGGTTTTACCGAATAATTCCAAAACCATCTTTTTGTCAATTAAAAACTGAACGTTAATTTTTTTAATTTCTCTCCGGCATTAACTTTCTCTTGTAAAACTCTTTTCTTCTGAGAAAGTAAAAACGGAAACAAGACTATATACACATTTATTGAGAACTTGAATTGTTTTTATCGTATCAGGTATTTGTGTTAGCTCGTTTGTCACAGTTGATATTGAGAGTGATTAACATCACAGATGACCACATTTGATGATGCGCATGATTCCTTCTTGAAGGATGTGGCTGTGCGGTATCTGTGGTTATCACATGCTCTTTGTGTGATATGCACAAATGCATTATGAATTTTTCTGAATACGAAAAGTGGTTTTGGAATTATGTTCTTCAGAAGAGTAGTGTTCTACAATCCAAGCCTGTGAACAGATTTTGACCAAATTTATTTGTAGGTATAATTTGAGTACACCTCGAGTTCTGTACCAAAACAAAATTTTGGCTGCCACAAAACTTAAACTAAAAAGCTTATTTTCTCAAAATCCGCTAGATTTATTTTGATGAAATTTTGCCTGACGTATCCCCCAAGAGCCCAGACACTGAACCATTGATATCCCCGAGAAACTACGGTTTTAATATCTCAAAATCTATTAAATTTTCTTGATATGGAAAGATTTGTACCTCAGTCTAATGTGATATTTGTGTTTCAATAATTTGAAAAATACTGAAATAAACCCTGATCAAAGTCGGATTCATTATATTTTCCAAATTACTCGCAGACTCTAAGTTGATATTGTTTTGGATTATAAATTTTCGCATTTCATAAAATCAGTTTCGCCGATTTCGAAGTATTAAACCACACAGTTTATTACCAATCACTACAGAAAAGGTTTAATCTCGAATACATTTGATTTAGACCCGTAGCGTCTGTGTTAAAAAATTCATGATAATAGTTTTCCTATTTTGGGACTTGGCTTAATGTCAACATTCCTCTTAAATGTAGAACTTGTTTTGTGTTTTGGACGCAATTATTAGTTTGTGTGTATTCTGTTCCTCTATCATGATTTTGTCCCTTTTCTTCTTTTTTCTCTCCCCCTGTTTCTCTTTTCCCATCCCCCTCTCTCTCTTCTCTTTCCCTCCCCCACTAGTTCTCTCTTCTATTTACCTATTCCTATATCTTCCCTTCCTCTCTCTCTCTCTCTCTCTCTCTCTCTCTCTCTCTCTCTCTCTCTCTCTCTCTCTCTCTCTCTCTCTCTCTCTCTCTCTCTCTCTCTCTCTCTCTCTCTCTTCTATTTTCTCTCTCCTTTTCTTTTCTACTTCGATTTCTTTCAGCCTTTTCTTTCGTCTCTTCTCTTTCACTGTTTCCTCTCTCTACTCCCTCTTTTTTCTCTTCCTCCTCTCTTTTTTTCGTCTCTCTCTCCTCTCTTCCGCCCTCACTCTATTTCCTCTCACTTCTCTTCTCCCTCTCTCTTTTCCTTCTCCATTCTCTTATCTTTTCCCTCGCTCTTCTACTCTTCCTTCTTATTTCTTTCTCTGTCTCTTTATTATCCACTCTTCTCTTTCTCCCCCCTTTCCCTCTCCCCTCTAACTCTCTCTCTTCTATTTACCCACTACTTTATCTTCCTTTTCTCTCTCTCTTACTTTATTTTCCTTCCCCTTCTCTTTTTCTTCCTCCACCTCTCTCAACCTTCTCTTTCGTCTCTTATCTTTCCCTCTTCCCTCTCTCTCCTCCCTCTTTCTTCTCCTCCTCTCTCTTCTCTTCCTCCCTCTCGCTTCTCTTCCTCCCTCTCTCTCTCTTCTCCCTCTCTTTTCTCTTCAACCCTCTTTCTTCTCTTCTCTTTCTTCCTCTTTTCTCTCTTTTCCCTCTATTCTATTTTGTCTCCTTCTTCTCTTCTTCCCTCTTGTTTTTTTCCCTCTCGTTATTCTCTTCTACCATCTTGTTTCTTTCTCTCTTGCTCTTATCTTCTTCACTGTTGTTTTTTCGCTCTCTTTCTCTCTCTTTATCTCTCCCTCTTCTTTTTTTCTCCTTCATGAAGTTGACTGGATCGAAGTATTATAGCTGGATCTACACATTCTTCATTAGTGTTGGGTTATATCCCTCTATTACATCCAAGCTAATAGCCGTATCTAGATTAACTCTAGTTTTCTTCTGACCCGGATGCTATTTCTCTCTCCTTCTCTCTCTCTCTCTCTCTCTCTCTCTCTCTCTCTCTCTCTCTCTCTCT
>OY740779.1:8577326-8734839 GCA_963513935.1 Aphrophora alni | reverse complement strand
TCCAGTAGACCACTGGACTCCACACTATTATCATGTCGCATAATATGAGTTTATTCGGCGACTTCTTTCATATCCCACTGTTAAAGTCTCTCTATGTCATTTTAATGTGTGTAGTGTTCAGAGGAGGCGAAAGTTTCCTGAACTCCAGGGATAATTTATAAAAACTACAGGATGTTCCGAAAACATGTGTCCTAACTTCGGCAAATGATTCAGGGCTTCAAAATACTGAAAAAAAACTTCTTACGAACATATGTCTGAAAAGTTTTTATCTCCTGAAAGTTAAAAAAATATCATGATCTCGGCCATTTTGAGTTTTACCGAATAATAATAAGTTGTTTTTTTTTAACGTAAGGTGAAGCGATGTGGACAAAATAGGTGTACGGTTTGTTTTTCAAATTGACCGATTTTTAACAAATTGTGAATTTTTATCATATTTTAGCCTTATGTGGAAACTGTGTTTTTTTTACATTTTCTGTTGTATATTACGATAAATAAATATTTGGCGTGCTTCCGTGATAAGTTTAAATTACAAAACTATATTTCTCAGACGCGGCTCTATAGATTTTGATCAAATTTTGTTATAAAATAGTCTCTCAGGATTCAAACAAAATGTATTTGTCATCATTTACAGAAATATGTCGGTATGAAAGATAACTTAAAACCTGTAAATGGAGTTATTAAAATAGACTCAATTTCTCAAAATCGGATCTGCCGCTTTTGATATTTTTTTTTTAAATTAGAAGATTAATAACCCAAACCAGTGTGCATTATCTCAAGTAAAATAAAATAACGAATCAGAAATAACAGTGAATAAGTTTAATCAGATACGCTCAGAATTAGGTTAGGTTAGGTTAGGTTAGGTTAGGTCAGGTCAGGTTAGCTTAGGTTAGGTTAGGTTAGGTTAGGTTAGGTTAGGTTAGGTTAGGTAGGTTAAGTTAGGTCAGGTTAGGTTAGGTTAGGTTAGGTCAGGTTAGGTTAGATTAGGTCAGGTTAGGGTAACTAGTTAAATATAACTAGGCTAACTATTTAAATATACAAACCCCTCAGTTTAGTACGCACGGACTTGGAAATCCCGAGGGACGTTAGCTGGATGTACACCTTCTTTCACTAAATTCAGCTCCTGAGAGACTTAGACCCTACAATTTCATCAAAATTGATAGTACAGATTTTGAGAAAAATCAAATTTCGAGTCAAACAAAGATCCTTAGAGGCTACATCAGAGCACAAATAAATGTAATTCTAAATCGATTTTTCGTCTTGTTTTTGATTTTTCTACGGAAAACTTTCTTGTTTTGAATTTTATTTTATCGAAAATTTTGGAAATATTCTAATACAGTACAAACAACAACAAAAAAATATAATGTTTTTCCAAAACTACAGGACAAGTTTTTTAACAAAAAAAAAAAGGAAATTTTTCAACTTTTCGTAAACAATGTTTTAGATGATAATATTTGACCTCCAAGTCGTGCAACATTTCATAACAGCTCCTTTTCGTAAAATTTTAAAATCTGTATTCAATGATACGATTTAAAAAAATACATCTACCCTCAGAGGATCACAATCCCGAAGGAACCCAACTGGATCTACTCTTGTGTTAGATCCCATCATCTTTCATCTCCTATCAGGTCTCTCTTGACCAACTCTTGTTCTTTTCTTACACTGACGCTATTGTAAGAATAGTCGAGGGAAGAGGTTTTTACTTTACGTTCTTTTGTTTCTCTTTTTTTTAACACGTTTTTATTACGGTTTCTCGTCTCTCTGTTTGATACAAATTTTGCAATCGATTTTAAATTAACTTACCGTTAATTACGTGGTTTAAAAAAAATTAAATAATCTATTATAATTTGATGAAGACCGAGAAATTTTATGACTTAAAAGACGAATTTTTTTTTTCTTTTTCAAAATATTTTGTACGATATTCCGTACATTGTTAATTTGTAATTCAAAAGTTAACTGTAATAGAACTGAAATTTTGAGATTAGCCTATATGCAACAGTTATAGTTTTGTTATTGTAGCTCATGTATCACTGAGGATGACGACTTTGTCGTTGAAACGCGTTTAATTGAATAAACGTATTTTTTGTGAGATCTTGTGTTCGAGTTTTTGTTTTACTCGGCGGTTTAAGTAACTCTTGAATCTTTGGTAAAAGTTATTTTATAGCCGCATGGGATTGTGAGAAAGTCAGTGCAATTGTTTTGAATCCATTATTTCCCAATATATGCGAAAATAGATTCGAATATTTCGGAAGCGTCGACGATATCCATTCATTGTTGGAAGAGATCTTCTTCCGCAGTGCATTACTTCCGGCAGATGGGGACAATTACTTGCTCAAGAAAGCAGAGCGCGTACGCACACACACGCGCGCGCGCTCACATCTGTACCGTATTATTAGGAAGATATTCGAGTCAATGTCCTGGTTTTGTTTCGACTTCAGGTTTTATCAGGTCAGTTAAAACGACTTTGTACGAGGGGAGGGGGGGTAGGATTTGCATCCATTTATAAATTGTTCGTAAATATTCGTGACCTTAATTGAAATGAAACAATGATGACCGAGGTTTTTACAGATTTATCTTATCAACTATTGAAAGTGTTTGTGTAAACAAATTTATGCAAGTTTGGTTAGGTTAGGTTAGGTTAGGTTAGGTTAGGTTAGGTTACGTTAGGTTAGGTTAGGTTAGGTTACGTAGGTTAGGTTAGGTTAGGTTAGGTTAGGTTAGGTTAGGTTAGGTTAGGTTAGGTTAGGTTAGGTTAGGTTTGAATTTTTGGACGTGAAGATAACTTTTCGTATTATTGATTATTTTACTCGAAAATTTATAATTGTTGAAAATTAACAATTTCATAGTTCAATTTTACGTGCATTTCCCTAAACAATGGTACATAATTAAGTTGTGTTTTGCATAATATTAATATTTTTGGTGAATTTTTAAAAATAATGATAACTTCTCAGGAAAGTTTTTTCTTATCATAAACATTTATTTTTCAACATGTAAATTTTATAAATTGATTTTTTTTTCAACGTTTATTCACAACTACATTATAAAACTTTTGTATATCTTGAAAAAAAAAAATTGTTACATAGTATAAATAGGCTTTCCTGTGTTCTCGACTTTTATGTTCTCAACTTCGATAAAAACATTATTTTTTCAATATACCAAGGTTTTTCCCCCACTATTTTCTAAAAATAATTCTGGATTGTTTCCATCTACGATGCAAAATAATGTAGTTCAACTGTCGCAAATGAGCTTTCTAATGTCAAATATGTGAAGAAACATTTAGATTTGTAACATTCTGTATAGAACCATTGAAATTACATAATAAAAAGATTTCCCATCTCCATAGTTTGATTTGAAGCTCATAAATTAGAGGTGGGGGTGATATCAATTTAGATGTAGGGATCCAGATACAGTTTTATTTTTAAAACCAGAACTTATAGAAGCAACGCCAAAATAAAATCGCGTAACAAGTTTGTGAAATATTAAAATTTTGTTATATATAAAAACCTTCACTTCTATCCCGTCATTAAAGTCTCTAAGTTCTAATTAAAACACATTATGCAACATTTAAATTAAGTGAGTGCTTAGGAGTCATCCCAATATGACATAAATGTGGATGTAGGGATCTAGATACAGTTTTATCTTTAAAAACCAGAACATATAGAAACAACACCAAAATATAATAGCGTAACAAGTTTGTGAAATGTTAGTCTAATTTTTGTTATATATATAAAAGCCATCACTTCTATCCTTCTATCCCATCATTAAGGTCTCCAAGTTCTAATTATAACACATTATTCAATATTTAAATTAAGTGAGTGCTTAGGAGTCATCCCAATATGACATAAATGTGAATGTAGGGATCTAGATACAGTTTTATTTTTAAAAACCAGAACATATAGAAACAACACCAAAATAAAATCACGTAACAAGTTTGTGGAATATTAATTTTGTTTATATAAAAGCCATCACTTCTATCTCTTCATTAAAGTCTCCAAGTTCTAATTAAAACACATTATGCAATATTTAAATTAAGTGAGTGCTTAGGAGTCATCCTAACATGACTGAAATGTGGATGTAGGGATTCTGATAGAGCTTTATTTTTAAAACCAGAACTTATAGAAGCAATACCAAAATGAAATCGCGTACCATCACGACTGCATTGAGCCTGTTTTGAAATGCGTTGAGAAATCTTTTGTTTCTCTCCTAAATAATACAACATCCAGTTAGGAGTTAGAAAGTCTGCTATGGTTATGCTTATGAAAAGTTCACCATTATCACAACAGTCTATGGGTTACCCAACTACATGCTTAATCATGTCAAATCAAAAGATGAAAGATAATCCGAAACTTCACTTTCAACAGGTTCCGTTGTAATTAACATTTACTTTTTTGGCAAATGCCGTTACGCCGAAGAACGATTTGAATTGGTTCTTGCATCAATTGACTTGTTTGTAATGATCATCGCATGTGAAAGGTCACGTGATTGAGTAATGTTATTGTTGTTTCCATTCTCTGTAGAGAAGCTTCCTTATTATTATAACTATATCGTAAACAAATTACAAACTAGAGCGGAGTAAGCTTCTCAGTGAATTGAATCCTTGACCGTAGTCACTAGGCTCTTGTGTCGTTCAGAAGCCTCATACTTCCTTATTGTAATGAATATTACCAAATATAACATCAAATATCGCAACAGACAAAATGTCGAGTTATAAAAAAATGTCCAAAAAGCGTAATGATCAGTCAAATACAAAATGTATCGAAAAAGGACTTTGTAGAAATGTATTAAGACAACTTACAGAATCTTTTGAGGTGTCATTTTAAAGCAAAATAAAGTTTTATTCATTTGGTGTCAAATTAAAGCATTCGCCTATTTTAAATATTTGATGTGTTGTGTTTAATGGAAGAGACTTTAATGATGGGATAGAACGAAGGTTTTAGAAATATACTACTGTATTACAAACTTAAAACATTGTAGAAATTTATTAAGATTACTTACAGAATCGTTTGAGGTTTCATTTTAAAGCAAAACATAAATTTTGATTCATTTGTTGTCAAATAAAGCATTCGCCTATTTTAAATATTTGATGTGTTGTGTTTAATGGAAGAGACTTTAATGATGGGATAAAACGAACGTTTTAGAAATATGCTACTGTATTACAAACTTAAAACACTGTTGAAATGTATTAAGATATCTTACAGAATAGTTCGAGGTTTCATTTTAAAGCAAAACATAAAGTTTGATTCATTTGGTGTCAAATTAAAGTATTCCCCTATTTTAAATATTTGATGTGTTGTGTTTAATTGAAGAGACTTTAATGATGGGATAGAACGAACGTTTTAGAAATATACTATTACAAACTTAAAACATTGTTGAAATGTATTAAGATATCTTACAGAATAGTATGAGGTGTCATTTTAAAGCAAAACGTACCAAGTTTGATTCATTAAGTGTCAAATTAAAGCATTCGCCTATTTTAAATATTTGATGTGTTGTGTTTAATGGAAGAGACTTTAATGATGGGATAGAACGAACGTTTTAGAAATATACTATTACAAACTTAAAACATTGTTGAAATGTATTAAGATATCTTACAGAATAGTATGAGGTGTCATTTTAAAGCAAAACGTACCAAGTTTGATTCATTAAGTGTCAAATTAAAGCATTCGCCTATTTTAAATATTTGATGTGTTGTGTTCAATGGAAGAGACTTTAATGATGGGATAGAACGAACGTTTTAGAAATATACTATTACAAACTTAAAACATTGTTGAAATGTATTAAGATATCTTACAGAATAGTATGAGGTGTCATTTTAAAGCAAAACGTACCAAAATTGATTCATTAAGTGTCAAATTAAAGCATTCGCCTATTTTAAATATTTGATGTGTTGTGTTCAATGGAAGAGACTTTAATGATGGGATAGAACGAACGTTTTAGAAATATACTATTACAAACTTAAAACATTGTTGAAATGTATTAAGATATCTTACAGAATAGTATGAGGTGTCATTTTAAAGCAAAACGTACCAAAATTGATTCATTAAGTGTCAAATTAAAGCATTCGCCTATTTTAAATATTTGATGTGTTGTGTTCAATGGAAGAGACTTTAATGATGGGATAGAACGAACGTTTTAGAAATATACTATTACAAACTTAAAACATTGTTGAAATGTATTAAGATATCTTACAGAATAGTATGAGGTGTCATTTTAAAGCAAAACGTACCAAAATTGATTCATTAAGTGTCAAATTAAAGCATTCGCCTATTTTAAATATTTGATGTGTTGTGTTCAATGGAAGAGACTTTAATGATGGGATAGAACGAACGTTTTAGAAATATACTATTACAAACTTAAAACATTGTTGAAATGTATTAAGATATCTTACAGAATAGTATGAGGTGTCATTTTAAAGCAAAACGTACCAAAATTGATTCATTAAGTGTCAAATTAAAGCATTCGCCTATTTTAAATATTTGATGTGTTGTGTTCAATGGAAGAGACTTTAATGATGGGATAGAACGAACGTTTTAGAAATATACTATTACAAACTTAAAACATTGTTGAAATGTATTAAGATATCTTACAGAATAGTATGAGGTGTCATTTTAAAGCAAAACGTACCAAAATTGATTCATTAAGTGTCAAATTAAAGCATTCGCCTATTTTAAATATTTGATGTGTTGTGTTCAATGGAAGAGACTTTAATGATGGGATAGAACGAACGTTTTAGAAATATACTATTACAAACTTAAAACATTGTTGAAATGTATTAAGATATCTTACAGAATAGTATGAGGTGTCATTTTAAAGCAAAACGTACCAAAATTGATTCATTAAGTGTCAAATTAAAGCATTCGCCTATTTTAAATATTTGATGTGTTGTGTTCAATGGAAGAGACTTTAATGATGGGATAGAACGAACGTTTTAGAAATATACTATTACAAACTTAAAACATTGTTGAAATGTATTAAGATATCTTACAGAATAGTATGAGGTGTCATTTTAAAGCAAAACGTACCAAAATTGATTCATTAAGTGTCAAATTAAAGCATTCGCCTATTTTAAATATTTGATGTGTTGTGTTCAATGGAAGAGACTTTAATGATGGGATAGAACGAACGTTTTAGAAATATACTATTACAAACTTAAAACATTGTTGAAATGTATTAAGATATCTTACAGAATAGTATGAGGTGTCATTTTAAAGCAAAACGTACCAAAATTGATTCATTAAGTGTCAAATTAAAGCATTCGCCTATTTTAAATATTTGATGTGTTGTGTTCAATGGAAGAGACTTTAATGATGGGATAGAACGAACGTTTTAGAAATATACTATTACAAACTTAAAACATTGTTGAAATGTATTAAGATATCTTACAGAATAGTATGAGGTGTCATTTTAAAGCAAAACGTACCAAAATTGATTCATTAAGTGTCAAATTAAAGCATTCGCCTATTTTAAATATTTGATGTGTTGTGTTCAATGGAAGAGACTTTAATGATGGGATAGAACGAACGTTTTAGAAATATACTATTACAAACTTAAAACATTGTTGAAATGTATTAAGATATCTTACAGAATAGTATGAGGTGTCATTTTAAAGCAAAACGTACCAAAATTGATTCATTAAGTGTCAAATTAAAGCATTCGCCTATTTTAAATATTTGATGTGTTGTGTTCAATGGAAGAGACTTTAATGATGGGATAGAACGAACGTTTTAGAAATATACTATTACAAACTTAAAACATTGTTGAAATGTATTAAGATATCTTACAGAATAGTATGAGGTGTCATTTTAAAGCAAAACGTACCAAAATTGATTCATTAAGTGTCAAATTAAAGCATTCGCCTATTTTAAATATTTGATGTGTTGTGTTCAATGGAAGAGACTTTAATGATGGGATAGAACGAACGTTTTAGAAATATACTATTACAAACTTAAAACATTGTTGAAATGTATTAAGATATCTTACAGAATAGTATGAGGTGTCATTTTAAAGCAAAACGTACCAAAATTGATTCATTAAGTGTCAAATTAAAGCATTCGCCTATTTTAAATATTTGATGTGTTGTGTTCAATGGAAGAGACTTTAATGATGGGATAGAACGAACGTTTTAGAAATATACTATTACAAACTTAAAACATTGTTGAAATGTATTAAGATATCTTACAGAATAGTATGAGGTGTCATTTTAAAGCAAAACGTACCAAAATTGATTCATTAAGTGTCAAATTAAAGCATTCGCCTATTTTAAATATTTGATGTGTTGTGTTCAATGGAAGAGACTTTAATGATGGGATAGAACGAACGTTTTAGAAATATACTATTACAAACTTAAAACATTGTTGAAATGTATTAAGATATCTTACAGAATAGTATGAGGTGTCATTTTAAAGCAAAACGTACCAAAATTGATTCATTAAGTGTCAAATTAAAGCATTCGCCTATTTTAAATATTTGATGTGTTGTGTTCAATGGAAGAGACTTTAATGATGGGATAGAACGAACGTTTTAGAAATATACTATTACAAACTTAAAACATTGTTGAAATGTATTAAGATATCTTACAGAATAGTATGAGGTGTCATTTTAAAGCAAAACGTACCAAAATTGATTCATTAAGTGTCAAATTAAAGCATTCGCCTATTTTAAATATTTGATGTGTTGTGTTCAATGGAAGAGACTTTAATGATGGGATAGAACGAACGTTTTAGAAATATACTATTACAAACTTAAAACATTGTTGAAATGTATTAAGATATCTTACAGAATAGTATGAGGTGTCATTTTAAAGCAAAACGTACCAAAATTGATTCATTAAGTGTCAAATTAAAGCATTCGCCTATTTTAAATATTTGATGTGTTGTGTTCAATGGAAGAGACTTTAATGATGGGATAGAACGAACGTTTTAGAAATATACTATTACAAACTTAAAACATTGTTGAAATGTATTAAGATATCTTACAGAATAGTATGAGGTGTCATTTTAAAGCAAAACGTACCAAAATTGATTCATTAAGTGTCAAATTAAAGCATTCGCCTATTTTAAATATTTGATGTGTTGTGTTCAATGGAAGAGACTTTAATGATGGGATAGAACGAACGTTTTAGAAATATACTATTACAAACTTAAAACATTGTTGAAATGTATTAAGATATCTTACAGAATAGTATGAGGTGTCATTTTAAAGCAAAACGTACCAAAATTGATTCATTAAGTGTCAAATTAAAGCATTCGCCTATTTTAAATATTTGATGTGTTGTGTTCAATGGAAGAGACTTTAATGATGGGATAGAACGAACGTTTTAGAAATATACTATTACAAACTTAAAACATTGTTGAAATGTATTAAGATATCTTACAGAATAGTATGAGGTGTCATTTTAAAGCAAAACGTACCAAAATTGATTCATTAAGTGTCAAATTAAAGCATTCGCCTATTTTAAATATTTGATGTGTTGTGTTCAATGGAAGAGACTTTAATGATGGGATAGAACGAACGTTTTAGAAATATACTATTACAAACTTAAAACATTGTTGAAATGTATTAAGATATCTTACAGAATAGTATGAGGTGTCATTTTAAAGCAAAACGTACCAAAATTGATTCATTAAGTGTCAAATTAAAGCATTCGCCTATTTTAAATATTTGATGTGTTGTGTTCAATGGAAGAGACTTTAATGATGGGATAGAACGAACGTTTTAGAAATATACTATTACAAACTTAAAACATTGTTGAAATGTATTAAGATATCTTACAGAATAGTATGAGGTGTCATTTTAAAGCAAAACGTACCAAAATTGATTCATTAAGTGTCAAATTAAAGCATTCGCCTATTTTAAATATTTGATGTGTTGTGTTCAATGGAAGAGACTTTAATGATGGGATAGAACGAACGTTTTAGAAATATACTATTACAAACTTAAAACATTGTTGAAATGTATTAAGATATCTTACAGAATAGTATGAGGTGTCATTTTAAAGCAAAACGTACCAAAATTGATTCATTAAGTGTCAAATTAAAGCATTCGCCTATTTTAAATATTTGATGTGTTGTGTTCAATGGAAGAGACTTTAATGATGGGATAGAACGAACGTTTTAGAAATATACTATTACAAACTTAAAACATTGTTGAAATGTATTAAGATATCTTACAGAATAGTATGAGGTGTCATTTTAAAGCAAAACGTACCAAAATTGATTCATTAAGTGTCAAATTAAAGCATTCGCCTATTTTAAATATTTGATGTGTTGTGTTCAATGGAAGAGACTTTAATGATGGGATAGAACGAACGTTTTAGAAATATACTATTACAAACTTAAAACATTGTTGAAATGTATTAAGATATCTTACAGAATAGTATGAGGTGTCATTTTAAAGCAAAACGTACCAAAATTGATTCATTAAGTGTCAAATTAAAGCATTCGCCTATTTTAAATATTTGATGTGTTGTGTTCAATGGAAGAGACTTTAATGATGGGATAGAACGAACGTTTTAGAAATATACTATTACAAACTTAAAACATTGTTGAAATGTATTAAGATATCTTACAGAATAGTATGAGGTGTCATTTTAAAGCAAAACGTACCAAGTTTGATTCATTTGGTGTCAAATTAAAGCATTCCCCTATTTTAAATATTTGAGGTGTTGTGTTTAATGGAAGAGACTTTAATGATGGGATAGAACGAACGTTTTAGAAATATACTATTACAAACTTAAAACATTGTTGAAATGTATTAAGATATCTTACAGAATAGTTCGAGGTGTCATTTTAAAGCAAAACGTACCAAGTTTGATTCATTAAGTGTCAAATTAAAGCATTCCCCTATTTTAAATATTTGATGTGTTGTGTTTAATGGAAGAGACTTTAATGATGGGATAGAACGAAAGTTTTAGAAATACAGGATACTAAAATTTTTAAAATGAGTGAAGTCTGAATACGCTACAAGGATGTCAGCAATCATTGTAAAAATGATGAAGTCAAGGACACTAGAGAATTTTTCTCGATCCCAACTGCGCATGTTTCAGAAGATGAAAACGAAAATTAATCATGAGCATCGTCATTAAAAAAAAACTCAATTCATTCACAAAACTGCAACAAACTATTTTTAAACGTACGGGATGTATTAAAATAGGGATTGGAGGTAGGGATGTGTTTATATTGGTATGAGAGAGAATATATATGGACTATTATGGAATGTGAGTGTTTGTATGTTACGTAGTGTAAGTTTTTACCACCTTATATTTATGTCATAGATGCAAATTAATAGATGTTCATAATTAATTATCATAGAACAAATTATTATTTAACAAATTATAATATTTGTAATAAATATTAAATTTATTAATAGTTTAACTGCTCCCGATGGTCTCTTGAATTCTTTTATTTCTTCTTTTTTTTCTATTTTTACTTGAGATATGCAGCCTCAAAACGGGTAGACCCATGGAGGCTGCTTTATTCCATTCCGTGTATTTTTTTTTTATCTCAAATTGTTTATCTTTGTTTTTGTTTAGGATTTAGAAGTAATATTGTTTTGGTTTTTCTTTCCTGTTGTGTATTTTAATTTAAAGTAATGTATTATTATGTCATATGTCGATTTATTTGTTTTGTTTTAGTTTGTTGTTAAGGAAAGTTTTATTTTATATCTTAATATCTTTTTCTCAATCTAAATCATGTTTTGTTTATCTAAATGTAATAAAAGGAATGGAAAATAATTTTTTTTTTTAAATACTATTGTCGTGTGATGCTGCATTTGGACATGACGAGGACCAGTTCCGACAAAGGTATTTTTCCTTCTGTTGACAAAAATCCTCAAGAGAGAGCCAATAATTTCATTAAGGAAAGTTAAAAAAAAAGAGTAGGCTAGTCCAACAACTGACATATTTGGACTGGTGATTTAGAAGATCTTATGAAAGAGGATGGAGGTCAAGGCCAAGAAGAATTGTAGGTCAAGAGACTGTTACAGGGGAGTATTTGAGATCACGATTGTCTCTGGTGCAAGTGATAAAACTAAGAGTATAGTCTCTTTCCCTGTGGTCAATATCTGATTCCGGAGAAAGGTTTATAGGAAGGTTCACACACGAAAGTATTATATCCATTTCATGAACTAATTGTTCAGGTAAATGAAAGTAGGATTATTATGTAATGAAAATGGAGGGGGGAGAGTGAGAAAGTGTGTGTACCGTTTATGGCTTTTTACGTCCTTGAAATCAGGTGATTTCAAAAATAATACATTTATTGTCTTTACTTTGATTGATTAAATCCTTTAACTCAATTACATTCTTTAAGAGTGCAGTATTTTTTATAATTTTTCAGTTCTCTATAACGTTCTTATTTAACGTTCCTTGGTTTTTAGATTTGATTGAACCTGATGACGACGACTAGGTTGTCGAAACGTTTTCTTGTTGTAGAAATGGCAGATTTTAATGGGTTATCTGTAAATTTAATTAAATGCTTGAGTAAGTAGTTATTTATTTAATCCTTAAATTCCTGTGTGGAGTATAAGGCCTCCACAAATCCATCTACGTATATTTTGGGCGAGGATCCTTGCCTCACTTCACGTCGTGCCTGTTGGTTCCAATTTCTTTTCAACAGTCCTTTATCGTATTATTTTAAAGCTTCCTGTTTTCCTACTCCTTGAGGGTTCTATCTCAGCGATTGCCTGATGATCCTATGGCGGTCTGAGCGTATGGTCGATCCAGCGCCATTTCTTTTCTTAATCAGCTGATCTATCGTTAATCACAAGAAGGGGTTGAAACACCCCCCCCCCCCG
Source organism: Aphrophora alni (assembly GCA_963513935.1). Lineage (NCBI taxonomy): Eukaryota > Metazoa > Arthropoda > Insecta > Hemiptera > Aphrophoridae > Aphrophora > Aphrophora alni. The sequence goes on along the minus strand of OY740779.1, from coordinate 8,722,053 downwards.
ACTTGCTTTTTGAAGTGAGTGAAAATAGTAAATAAACGTTTTAAAAAGCTGTCCGTGACTATTGCAACATCCCCCGTCCGTGACGTTGCAGGAACGCCTTTCCCTCCAAAACAATAAGCCTACAATTGCTTAATGCGACCATTAACAGAGAATTCAGGTCATATTAATTGTAAATCTGTTTTTGTGGTTGTAGCCCCGGCACGCGACACACAGGCTTATTTTTCTTTGTAACATCAAACATTACTAACATAGCCCTGTAATGTTTAAATAACTATGTAATGTTAGTTAAAATGTTGTATAATATATTATAAATTGCTTCTTAAAGAGAACAATTTACACTTTAAAAATTTTGTTATAGAATTTTTAATTGTTCACATTTTAAGTGATACAATTTTCCAGGAGGTTATAACATTGATAAAGAATGCTTTAAAAGACTTTAACGATATTAGAATAGGATAGGAAGGAAGTTTTTATAGAAAATAAATATCGTTTTCACATATCTTTACTTTATAGTGTATTTTCAAGGTTAAATTCACTTCAATTTTATTCATATGATGATCTAGTGTGCCATGGAGTATCAATGACAGTTGTGTGAGTATTTTTGAGGATTTTCTCTTGAGTAGGCCTACTAATTAATTGTAATCATAAATAAGCCGTGAGGTTAGGTTAGATTAGGTTAGGTTAGGTTAGGTTAGGTTAGGTTAGGTTAGGTTAGGTTAGGTTAGGTTAGGATAGGTTAGGTTATTCTTCTATTTCATGATTTAGATTTCCTATTTTATTTTCCGTTCATAAGAATATTTCTGAGTCTTACTAAATTAGGCTTATCCAAAAGGACGGAATGTTCACAAATCAACAGAATATCTATTATAGCGTAATCTCTACCTTTGGATTTGAAAATACTAAAATTTGTAAACTAATATCAAAAGAGCGATAAAACACATGTTTTATTAGAATAACAAATAGTAATTGTTGGGTAATTTCATATGAACAAAGAAAAAAACCCCAAACCACAAAATAACACAACTACACAAAACTGTATAATGCGTTTATATTATACCTTATGTTTATTTCGATAGATTGCTATCATCTTCAGAGGTACACTGTCAAATTCAGAGGGTAATTTTATGATTGGTTTAATACTTACAAATCAATGGCTATGGCGCTTCAAAGTACATCAATATTACGAGCTTAAACTAAAATGGAAGATTAAATAAGTTAAAGTTTCTTGGGAAATCTCCAAGAAAAACCGCTTGTAATTCGTTAACAGTTTATCTCGAGTTGTTAGTAACAAAGTTAACCCTACAAGTGGCAATGTTAAAGGTTTTGTTTTCTTAAAAAAATCATAAAAAATAATAATTGTATGCAAAACCTAACTTGTAGGATATCATTTTTCTCAGAAAGATGCGTAGAATTTATCTATGTAAAACAAATTTTTATGAAACGGTTTTGGAGTAAGTATGTTAGGTGTCTACAATGAAGTTAACATTTTTCAGAAAAACCTGTATCATCCAAAATCAATAGCTTACCACCTTTTTTCAAGATATACAAAATTTTTGTGTAATATTTGTGAATATATTTAGGGGAAAAAAATTGTGTTACATTCAAAAAAAATATATTTTACGAAAAAAGGGAAAATGTTTTGCCTAATTTGAAAAAAATCACCATTAGTAGAGTGTGCTGCAGTTGGGCACAAAAATGGTGGGGGTACCCCCACCCCTCCCCCACCATCCCCCTCCCCCTTTGCCCCTCCCCCTTGCCCCTCCCCCTTTGCCCAACCCCCTTTGCCCCTCCCCCTTTGCCCCTCCCCCTTTGCCCCTCCCCTTTAGGCCCTTTCCCTTCCCCCATTGGTCCCCCCACCCCTCCCCTTGCCCATCCCCTTTAGGCCCCTTCCCTTCCCCCATTGGTCCCCCCACCCCTCCCCCTACCCCTGTAGGCCCCTCCCCTTTAGGCCCCTTCCCTTCCCCCATTGGTCCCCCCACCAGTGACGTATTGTTGTCGAGACACACACACACACACACACACGACGTCATACACACATGACGTCATACACTTAACTTTTTTAATACCGGTGGGATTCGAACCTGTGAAGTTAGGATTTGAAGGCGGACACGCTACCGACTGAGCTATCGTGCATAGTATTACAAGTCGGATATTTAACGCGGTATATAAGCCGCCATGTTGTAACCGCAATAATGTGTTATATATATATATAATGTGTTAAGATAGATAACCTAACCTATAAGTTTCCTACTTTTGCCCATCCACAGCCTATCAGCTGTTACAATAATGTGTTACATAAGTATATAATGTGTTAAGATAGTTAACCTAAAGTTTCCCACCTTTGCCCATCCACAGCCTATCAGCTGTTACAATAATGTGTTATTATATAATGTGTTAAGATAGTTAACCTAAAGTTTCCCACCTTTGCCCATCCACAGCCAATCAGCTGTTACAATAATGTGTTATATATTTATATAATGTGTTAAGATAGGTAACCTAACCCCATAGTATTACAAGTCGGATATTTAACGCAGTGCCGCCATGTTGTAACCGAACGCCAGAACATTTCGTAGAAGTTCGGACACGAACCCCTTACCGTAAGACTTACCGAGTTTTTCGCGACCGCGAAAAACTCGCGTACGTCTTACGGTATGGGTTCTGAGTCGTACCTCTAGGTTACTCTGACAACAAATAGTAGTGTCCAAATTGTAATGTGCTTGTGTTAACCTAACCTATAAGTTTCTGCCTACCACAGCCTATCAGCTGTTACAATAATGTGTTATATATATATAATGTGTTATATATTTATATAATGTGTTAAGATAGTTAACCGTGTCCTACTTTTACCCATCCACAGCCTAACAGCTGTTACAATAATGTGTTATATAATTATATAATGTGTTAAGATAGTTAACCTAAAGTTTCCTACCTTTGCCCATCCACAGCCATTCAGCTGGTACAATTAATGTGTTATATATATATATATAATGTGTTATATATTTATATAATGCGTTATATAATGTGTTAAGATAGTTAACCTATAAGTTTCCTACCTTTGCCCATCCACAGCCAATCAGCTGTTACAATAATGTGTTAAGATAGTTAACCTAAAGTTTCCTACTTTTACCCATCCACAGCCAATCAGCTGTTACAATAATGTGTTATATATATAATGTGTTATATATTTATATAATGTGTTATATAACGTGTTAAGATAGTTAACCTAACCTATTAGAGTTTCCTACTTTTGCCCACCACGACCTAGGTACATTTAATGTGTTAAACGTAGTTTCCGATAGTTAACCTAACCTATGTATGAAAAGTTTTTACCTATGTTCACCACAGCCTACTTGTAACAGTTGGTACAATCAATGTGTATTTATATAATGTGTTATATATTTATATAATGTGTTGAGATAGTTAACCTAACCTATAAGTTTCCTACTTTTGCCTATGTTCACCACAGCCTACTTGAATCAGCTGGTACAATTAATGTGTTATATATTTATATAATGTGTTATATATGTATATAATGTGTTAAGATAGTTAACCTAACCTATAAGTTTCCCACTTTTGCCTATGTTCACCACAGCCTACTTGTAACAGCTGGTACAATGTGTTATATATATATGTAATGTGTTATATATTTATATAATGTGTTATATATGTATATAATGTGTTAAGATAGTTAATCTAACCTATGTATGAAAAGTTTTTACCTATGTTCACCACAGCCTACTTGTAACAGTTGGTACAATTAATGTGTTATATATTTATATAATGTGTTATATATGTATATAATGTGTTAAGATAGTTAACCTAACCTATAAGTTTCCTACTATTGCCTATGTTCACCACAGCCTACTTGTAACAGCTGGTACAATAATGTGTTATATATTTATATAATGTGTTATATATGTATATAATGTGTTAAGATAGTTAATCCAACCTATGTATGAAAAGTTTTTACCTATGTTCACCACAGCCTACTTGTAACAGTTGGTACAATCAATGTGTATTTATATAATGTGTTATATATTTATATAATGTGTTGAGATAGTTAACCTAACCTATAAGTTTCCTACTTTTGCCTATGTTCACCACAGCCTACTTGAATCAGCTGGTACAATTAATGTGTTATATATTTATATAATGTGTTATATATGTATATAATGTGTTAAGATAGTTAACCTAACCTATAAGTTTCCCACTTTTGCCTATGTTCACCACAGCCTACTTGTAACAGCTGGTACAATAATGTGTTATATATATGTAATGTGTTATATATTTATATAATGTATTATATAGTTATATAATGTGTTAAGATAGTTAACCTAACCTAAAGTTTCCTACTTTTGCCTATGTTTACCACAAGTTTCCTACTTTTGAACATCCATAGCCAATCAGCTGTTACAATAATGTGTTATATATAATGTGTTATATATTTATATAATGTGTTATATAATGTGTTAAGATAGTTAACCTATTAGAGTTTCCTACTTTTGCCCACCACGGCCTAGGTACATTTAATGTGTATAATGTGTTAAACGTAGTTTCCTCCGTTGTCTACCAGGGTGTAGCACATGTGTTTAAGTATCGTGTTAAAATATTGTTAACCTAGACTTAATTCCTACTTTTGCCTATTAACCTAACCTATAAGTGTCCTACTTTTACCCATCCACAGCCAATCAGCTGTTACAATAATGTGTTATTATATAATGTGTTAAGATAGTTAACCTAAAGTTTCCTACCTTTGCTCATCCACAGCCAATCAGCTGGTCAATTAATGTGTTATATATAAATAATGTGTTATATATTTATATAATGTGTTAAGATAGTTAACCTAAAGTGTCCTACTTTTACCCATCCACAGCCAATCAGCTGTTACAATAATGTGTTATATATATATATATATATATAATGTGTTATATAGTTATATAATGTGTTAAGATAGTTAACCTATAAGTGTCCTACTTTTACCAATCCACAGCCTATAAGCTGTTACAATAATGTGTTATATAATTATATAATGTGTTAAGATAGTTAACCTAACCTATAAGTGTCCTACTTTTACCCATCCACAGCCAATCAGCTGGTACAATTAATGTGTTATATATATATATATATATAATGTGTTATATATTTATATAATGTGTTAAGATAGTTAACCTAACCTATAAGTGTCCTACTTTTACTCATCCACAGCCAATCAGCTGTTACAATAATGTGTTATATATATATATATATATATATATATATATATATACAATGTGTTATATATTTATATAATGTGTTAAGATAGTTAACCTAACCTATAAGTGTCCTACTTTTACCCATCCACAGCCTATCAGCTGTTACAATAATGTGTTATATAATTATATAATGTGTTAAGATAGTTAACCTAACCTATAAGTTTCCTACTTTTGCCCATCCACAGCCAATCAGCTGGTACAATTATTGTGTTATATATTTATATAATGTGTTATATATGTATATAATGTGTTAAGATAGTTAACCTAACCTATAAGTTTCCCACTTTTGCCTATGTTCACCACAGCCTACTTGTAACAGCTGGTACAATAATGTGTTATATATATGTAATGTGTTATATATTTATATAATGTATTATATAGTTATATAATGTGTTAAGATAGTTAACCTAACCTAAAGTTTCCTACTTTTGCCTATGTTTACCACAAGTTTCCTACTTTTGAACATCCATAGCCAATCAGCTGTTACAATAATGTGTTATATATAATGTGTTATATATTTATATAATGTGTTATATAATGTGTTAAGATAGTTAACCTATTAGAGTTTCCTACTTTTGCCCACCACGGCCTAGGTACATTTAATGTGTATAATGTGTTAAACGTAGTTTCCTCCGTTGTCTACCAGGGTGTAGCACATGTGTTTAAGTATCGTGTTAAAATATTGTTAACCTAGACTTAATTCCTACTTTTGCCTATTAACCTAACCTATAAGTGTCCTACTTTTACCCATCCACAGCCAATCAGCTGTTACAATAATGTGTTATTATATAATGTGTTAAGATAGTTAACCTAAAGTTTCCTACCTTTGCTCATCCACAGCAAATCAGCTGGTCAATTAATGTGTTATATATAAATAATGTGTTATATATTTATATAATGTGTTAAGATAGTTAACCTAAAGTGTCCTACTTTTACCCATCCACAGCCAATCAGCTGTTACAATAATGTGTTATATATATATATATATATATATAATGTGTTAAGATAGTTAACCTATAAGTGTCCTACTTTTACCAATCCACAGCCTATAAGCTGTTACAATAATGTGTTATATAATTATATAATGTGTTAAGATAGTTAACCTAACCTATAAGTGTCCTACTTTTACCCATCCACAGCCAATCAGCTGGTACAATTAATGTGTTATATATATATATATATAATGTGTTATATATTTATATAATGTGTTAAGATAGTTAACCTAACCTATAAGTGTCCTACTTTTACTCATCCTCAGCCAATCAGCTGTTACAATAATGTGTTATATATATATATATATATATATATATATATATATATACAATGTGTTATATATTTATATAATGTGTTAAGATAGTTAACCTAACCTATAAGTGTCCTACTTTTACCCATCCACAGCCTATCAGCTGTTACAATAATGTGTTATATAATTATATAATGTGTTAAGATAGTTAACCTAACCTATAAGTTTCCTACTTTTGCCCATCCACAGCCAATCAGCTGGTACAATTATTGTGTTATATATTTTATATAATGTGTTAAGATATAATGTGTTAAGATAGTTAACCTAACCTATAAGTTTCCTACATTTGCCCATCCACAGCCTATCAGCTGGTACAATTAATGTGTTATATATAATGTGTTAAGATATAATGTGTTAAGATAGTTAACCTAACCTATAAGTTTCCTACTTTTGCCCATCCATAGCCAATCAGCTGTTACAATAATGTGTTATATATATATATATATAATGTGTTATATATATATAATGTGTTATATATTTATATAATGTGTTATATAATGTGTTAAGATAGTTAACCTAACCTATTAGAGTTTCCTACTTTTGCCCACCAAGGCCTAGGTACATTTAATGTGTATAATCTGTTAAACGTAGTTTCCTCCGTTGTCTACCAGGGTGTAGCACATGTTTTTATGTATCGTGTTAAAATATTGTTAACCTAGACTTAATTCCTACTTTTGCCTAAACCTATGCTTACCACAGTCCAAACGGGTGTTAGTCCGGCCACTATTTAACCGAACCGAAATTACCAACCGATTTACCAACCAAATCCAGCCGATTTACCAACCAAGATCAACCGATTTACCAACCGAAATATACCTTTACCAACCGATTTACCAACCACAATATACTTTTACCAACCGATTTACCAACCAAAACCAACCGACATTGCAAAGAAATTTAAAAATCCCATTGCAATCCCCTACAAGGTAGAGTTAGCGGATGTTGAGTTGGCTACTCTACAGGAAAAAATGCCCGAAATACTATTGGAGCTGCAAACCCACGACTTCTACCTTATGGATTTGGACATTACACAAGATTTTGTGGGGATCTTTAACAAGCGAGAGATGTGTGAGCATTTAGTACGTCATTAAAAATAAATAAATAAATGTTTTAAAATAATATTCTTTGTAATTTGTTACCTCCATTCCACCAAAACTCTTTTTAGTAGAGAGATAGATATTTGATGTGACCTTGGAATTGTAGCCGAAAACGACACGACCCCCCAACCCCCATTTTTCCTTTTTAAATATATAACGTCGTAACGTTTGTTAGGAACCGATTTACCAAACCGTAGATAAAATCACCAAGATTTGGTTGGTAAATTGGTTGCAAAAAGTATATTTTGGTTGGTAATACGGTTGGTATTGGTTAGGTTAGGTTAGGTTAGGTCTGGTTAGGATAGGTTAGGATAGGTTAGGTTAGGTTAGGTCTGGTTAGGATAGGTTAGGATAGGTTAGGTTATGTTAGGTTAGGTTAGGATAGGATAGGTTAGGTTAGGTTAGGATAGGTTAGGTTAGGTTAGGATAGGTTATGTTAGGTGAGGTTAGGTTAGGTTAGGATAGGTTAGGTTAGGTTAGGTTTTTAGGAGAATGGTTGTTAGGTTAAGTTAGGATAGGATAGGTTAGGTTAGGTTAGGTTAGGATAGGTTAGGTTAGGTTAGGTCTGGTTAGGATAGGTTAGGTTATGTTAGGTTAGGTTAGGATAGGATAGGTTAGGTTAGGTTAGGATAGGTTAGGTTAGGATAGGTTATGTTAGGTGAGGTTAGGTTAGGTTAGGATAGGTTAGGTTAGGTTAGGTCTGGTTAGGATAGGTTAGGATAGGTTAGGTTAGGTTAGGATAGATTAGGTTATGTTAGGTTAGGTTAGGATAGGTTAGGTTAGGTTAGATTAGGATAGGTTAGGTTAGGTTAGGATAGGTTATGTTAGGTGAGGTTAGGTTAGATTAGGATAGGTTAGGTTAGGTTAGGTTTTTAGGAGAATGGTTGTTAGGTTAGGTTAGGATAGGATAGGTTAGGTTAGGATAGGTTAGGTTAGGTTAGGTTAGGTTAGGTTAGGTTAGGATAGGTTATGTTAGGTTAGGTTAGGTTAGGTTAGGATAGGTTAGGTTAGGTTAGGTTAGGTTTTTAGGAGAATGGTTGTTAGGTTAGGTTAGGATAGGATAGGATAGGTTAGGTTAGGTTAGGTTAGGTTAGGTTAGGATAGGTTATGTTAGGTTAGGTTAGGTTAGGTTAGGATAGGTTAGGTTAGGTTAGGTTAGGTTAGGTTAGGATAGGTTATGTTAGGTTAGGTTAGGTTAGGTTAGGTTAGGTTAGGTTAGGTTAGGTTAGGTTTTTAGGAGAATGGTTGCCACACGCCTACCAACCTCCACCCCATCCCTACCATCTCCCGGGCGTGTGGCAATCATTCTCCTAAAAACCTAACCTAACCTAACCTAACCTAACCTAACCTAACCTAACCTAACCTAACATAACCTATCCTAACCTAACCTAACCTAACCTAACCTAACCTATCCTAACCTAACCTAACCTAACCTAACATAACCTATCCTAACCTAACCTAACCTAACCTAACCTAACCTATCCTATCCTATCCTAACCTAACCTAACAACCATTCTCCTAAAAACCTAACCTAACCTAACCTAACCTATCCTAACCTAACCTAACCTAACCTAACATAACCTATCCTAACCTAACCTAACCTAACCTAACCTAACCTAACCTATCCTAACCTAACCTATCCTATCCTAACCTAACCTAACAACCATTCTCCTAAAAACCTAACCTAACCTAACCTATCCTAATCTAACCTAACCTCACCTAACATAACCTATCCTAACCTAACCTAACCTATCCTAATCTAACCTAACCTAACCTATCCTAACCTAACCTAACATAACCTAATCTATCCTAACCTAACCTAACCTATCCTAACCTATCCTAACCAGACCTAACCTAACCTAACCTATCCTAACCTAACCTAACCTCACCTAACATAACCTATCCTAACCTAACCTATCCTAACCTAACCTAACCTATCCTATCCTAACCTAACCTAACATAACCTAACCTATCCTAACCAGACCTAACCTAACCTAACCTATCCTAACCTAACCTAACCTAACCTATCCTATCCTAACTTAACCTAACAACCATTCTCCTAAAAACCTAACCTAACCTAACCTATCCTAACCTAACCTAACCTCACCTAACATAACCTATCCTAACCTAACCTAACCTATCCTAACCTAACCTAACCTATCCTATCCTAACCTAACCTAACATAACCTAACCTATCCTAACCTATCCTAACCAGACCTAACCTAACCTAACCTATCCTAACCTATCCTAACCAGACCTAACCTAACCTAACCTAACCAATACCAACCGTATTACCAACCAAAATATACTTTTTGCAACCAATTTACCAACCAAATCTTGGTGATTTTATCTACGGTTTGGTAAATCGGTTCCTAACAAACGTTACGACGTTATATATTTAAAAAGGAAAAATGGGGGTTGGGGGGTCGTGTCGTTTTCGGCTACAATTCCAAGGTCACATCAAATATCTATCTCTCTACTAAAAAGAGTTTTGGTGGAATGGAGGTAACAAATTACAAAGAATATTATTTTAAAACATTTATTTATTTATTTTTAATGACGTACTAAATGCTCACACATCTCTCGCTTGTTAAAGATCCCCACAAAATCTTGTGTAATGTCCAAATCCATAAGGTAGAAGTCGTGGGTTTGCAGCTCCAATAGTATTTCGGGCATTTTTTCCTGTAGAGTAGCCAACTCAACATCCGCTAACTCTACCTTGTAGGGGATTGCAATGGGATTTTTAAATTTCTTTGCAATGTCGGTTGGTTTTGGTTGGTAAATCGGTTGGTAAAAGTATATTGTGGTTGGTAAATCGGTTGGTAAAGGTATATTTCGGTTGGTAAATCGGTTGATCTTGGTTGGTAAATCGGCTGGATTTGGTTGGTAAATCGGTTGGTAATTTCGGTTCGGTTAAATAGTGGCCGGACTAACACCCGTTTGGACTGTGGTAAGCATAGGTTTAGGCAAAAGTAGGAATTAAGTCTAGGTTAACAATATTTTAACACGATACATAAAAACATGTGCTACACCCTGGTAGACAACGGAGGAAACTACGTTTAACAGATTATACACATTAAATGTACCTAGGCCTTGGTGGGCAAAAGTAGGAAACTCTAATAGGTTAGGTTAACTATCTTAACACATTATATAACACATTATATAAATATATAACACATTATATATATATAACACATTATATATATATATATATATAACACATTATTGTAACAGCTGATTGGCTATGGATGGGCAAAAGTAGGAAACTTATAGGTTAGGTTAACTATCTTAACACATTATATCTTAACACATTATATATAACACATTAATTGTACCAGCTGATAGGCTGTGGATGGGCAAATGTAGGAAACTTATAGGTTAGGTTAACTATCTTAACACATTATATCTTAACACATTATATAAAATATATAACACAATAATTGTACCAGCTGATTGGCTGTGGATGGGCAAAAGTAGGAAACTTATAGGTTAGGTTAACTATCTTAAAACATTATATAATTATATAACACATTATTGTAACAGCTGATAGGCTGTGGATGGGTAAAAGTAGGACACTTATAGGTTAGGTTAACTATCTTAACACATTATATAAATATATAACACATTGTATATATATATATATATATATATATATATATATATATATATATATATATAACACATTATTGTAACAGCTGATTGGCTGTGGATGAGTAAAAGTAGGACACTTATAGGTTAGGTTAACTATCTTAACACATTATATAAATATATAACACATTATATATATATATATATAACACATTAATTGTACCAGCTGATTGGCTGTGGATGGGTAAAAGTAGGACACTTATAGGTTAGGTTAACTATCTTAACACATTATATAATTATATAACACATTATTGTAACAGCTTATAGGCTGTGGATTGGTAAAAGTAGGACACTTATAGGTTAACTATCTTAACACATTATATATATATATATATATAACACATTATTGTAACAGCTGATTGGCTGTGGATGGGTAAAAGTAGGACACTTTAGGTTAACTATCTTAACACATTATATAAATATATAACACATTATTTATATATAACACATTAATTGACCAGCTGATTGGCTGTGGATGAGCAAAGGTAGGAAACTTTAGGTTAACTATCTTAACACATTATATAATAACACATTATTGTAACAGCTGATTGGCTGTGGATGGGTAAAAGTAGGACACTTATAGGTTAGGTTAATAGGCAAAAGTAGGAATTAAGTCTAGGTTAACAATATTTTAACACGATACTTAAACACATGTGCTACACCCTGGTAGACAACGGAGGAAACTACGTTTAACACATTATACACATTAAATGTACCTAGGCCGTGGTGGGCAAAAGTAGGAAACTCTAATAGGTTAACTATCTTAACACATTATATAACACATTATATAAATATATAACACATTATATATAACACATTATTGTAACAGCTGATTGGCTATGGATGTTCAAAAGTAGGAAACTTGTGGTAAACATAGGCAAAAGTAGGAAACTTTAGGTTAGGTTAACTATCTTAACACATTATATAACTATATAATACATTATATAAATATATAACACATTACATATATATAACACATTATTGTACCAGCTGTTACAAGTAGGCTGTGGTGAACATAGGCAAAAGTGGGAAACTTATAGGTTAGGTTAACTATCTTAACACATTATATACATATATAACACATTATATAAATATATAACACAATAATTGTACCAGCTGATTGGCTGTGGATGGGCAAAAGTAGGAAACTTATAGGTTAGGTTAACTATCTTAACACATTATATAATTATATAACACATTATTGTAACAGCTGATAGGCTGTGGATGGGTAAAAGTAGGACACTTATAGGTTAGGTTAACTATCTTAACACATTATATAAATATATAACACATTGTATATATATATATATATATATATATATATATATAACACATTATTGTAACAGCTGATTGGCTGTGGATGAGTAAAAGTAGGACACTTATAGGTTAGGTTAACTATCTTAACACATTATATAAATATATAACACATTATATATATATATATATATAACACATTAATTGTACCAGCTGATTGGCTGTGGATGGGTAAAAGTAGGACACTTATAGGTTAGGTTAACTATCTTAACACATTATATAATTATATAACACATTATTGTAACAGCTTATAGGCTGTGGATTGGTAAAAGTAGGACACTTATAGGTTAACTATCTTAACACATTATATAACTATATAACACATTATATATATATATATATATATAACACATTATTGTAACAGCTGATTGGCTGTGGATGGGTAAAAGTAGGACACTTTAGGTTAACTATCTTAACACATTATATAAATATATAACACATTATTTATATATAACACATTAATTGACCAGCTGATTGGCTGTGGATGAGCAAAGGTAGGAAACTTTAGGTTAACTATCTTAACACATTATATAATAACACATTATTGTAACAGCTGATTGGCTGTGGATGGGTAAAAGTAGGACACTTATAGGTTAGGTTAATAGGCAAAAGTAGGAATTAAGTCTAGGTTAACAATATTTTAACACGATACTTAAACACATGTGCTACACCCTGGTAGACAACGGAGGAAACTACGTTTAACACATTATACACATTAAATGTACCTAGGCCGTGGTGGGCAAAAGTAGGAAACTCTAATAGGTTAACTATCTTAACACATTATATAACACATTATATAAATATATAACACATTATATATAACACATTATTGTAACAGCTGATTGGCTATGGATGTTCAAAAGTAGGAAACTTGTGGTAAACATAGGCAAAAGTAGGAAACTTTAGGTTAGGTTAACTATCTTAACACATTATATAACTATATAATACATTATATAAATATATAACACATTACATATATATAACACATTATTGTACCAGCTGTTACAAGTAGGCTGTGGTGAACATAGGCAAAAGTGGGAAACTTATAGGTTAGGTTAACTATCTTAACACATTATATACATATATAACACATTATATAAATATATAACACATTAATTGTACCAGCTGATTCAAGTAGGCTGTGGTGAACATAGGCAAAAGTAGGAAACTTATAGGTTAGGTTAACTATCTCAACACATTATATAAATATATAACACATTATATAAATACACATTGATTGTACCAACTGTTACAAGTAGGCTGTGGTGAACATAGGTAAAAACTTTTCATACATAGGTTGGATTAACTATCTTAACACATTATATACATATATAACACATTATATAAATATATAACACATTATTGTACCAGCTGTTACAAGTAGGCTGTGGTGAACATAGGCAATAGTAGGAAACTTATAGGTTAGGTTAACTATCTTAACACATTATATACATATATAACACATTATATAAATATATAACACATTAATTGTACCAACTGTTACAAGTAGGCTGTGGTGAACATAGGTAAAAACTTTTCATACATAGGTTAGATTAACTATCTTAACACATTATATACATATATAACACATTATATAAATATATAACACATTACATATATATATAACACATTGTACCAGCTGTTACAAGTAGGCTGTGGTGAACATAGGCAAAAGTGGGAAACTTATAGGTTAGGTTAACTATCTTAACACATTATATACATATATAACACATTATATAAATATATAACACATTAATTGTACCAGCTGATTCAAGTAGGCTGTGGTGAACATAGGCAAAAGTAGGAAACTTATAGGTTAGGTTAACTATCTCAACACATTATATAAATATATAACACATTATATAAATACACATTGATTGTACCAACTGTTACAAGTAGGCTGTGGTGAACATAGGTAAAAACTTTTCATACATAGGTTAGGTTAACTATCGGAAACTACGTTTAACACATTAAATGTACCTAGGTCGTGGTGGGCAAAAGTAGGAAACTCTAATAGGTTAGGTTAACTATCTTAACACGTTATATAACACATTATATAAATATATAACACATTATATATATAACACATTATTGTAACAGCTGATTGGCTGTGGATGGGTAAAAGTAGGAAACTTTAGGTTAACTATCTTAACACATTATTGTAACAGCTGATTGGCTGTGGATGGGCAAAGGTAGGAAACTTATAGGTTAACTATCTTAACACATTATATAACGCATTATATAAATATATAACACATTATATATATATATATAACACATTAATTGTACCAGCTGAATGGCTGTGGATGGGCAAAGGTAGGAAACTTTAGGTTAACTATCTTAACACATTATATAATTATATAACACATTATTGTAACAGCTGTTAGGCTGTGGATGGGTAAAAGTAGGACACGGTTAACTATCTTAACACATTATATAAATATATAACACATTATATATATATAACACATTATTGTAACAGCTGATAGGCTGTGGTAGGCAGAAACTTATAGGTTAGGTTAACACAAGCACATTACAATTTGGACACTACTATTTGTTGTCAGAGTAACCTAGAGGTACGACTCAGA
The DNA here is from genome assembly GCA_963513935.1 of Aphrophora alni. Classification (NCBI taxonomy): domain Eukaryota; kingdom Metazoa; phylum Arthropoda; class Insecta; order Hemiptera; family Aphrophoridae; genus Aphrophora; species Aphrophora alni. The sequence goes on along the minus strand of OY740779.1, from coordinate 8,706,851 downwards.
ACCCATACCGTAAGACGTACGCGAGTTTTTCGCGGTCGCGAAAAACTCGGTAAGTCTTACGGTAAGGGGTTCGTGTCCGAACTTCTACGAAATGTTCTGGCGTTCGGTTACAACATGGCGGCACTGCGTTAAATATCCGACTTGTAATACTATGGGGTTAGGTTACCTATCTTAACACATTATATAAATATATAACACATTATTGTAACAGCTGATTGGCTGTGGATGGGCAAAGGTGGGAAACTTTAGGTTAACTATCTTAACACATTATATAATAACACATTATTGTAACAGCTGATAGGCTGTGGATGGGCAAAGGTGGGAAACTTTAGGTTAACTATCTTAACACATTATATACTTATGTAACACATTATTGTAACAGCTGATAGGCTGTGGATGGGCAAAAGTAGGAAACTTATAGGTTAGGTTATCTATCTTAACACATTATATATATATATAACACATTATTGCGGTTACAACATGGCGGCTTATATACCGCGTTAAATATCCGACTTGTAATACTATGCACGATAGCTCAGTCGGTAGCGTGTCCGCCTTCAAATCCTAACTTCACAGGTTCGAATCCCACCGGTATTAAAAAAGTTAAGTGTATGACGTCATGTGTGTATGACGTCGTGTGTGTGTGTGTGTGTGTCTCGACAACAATACGTCACTGGTGGGGGGGACCAATGGGGGAAGGGAAGGGGCCTAAAGGGGAGGGGCCTACAGGGGTAGGGGGAGGGGTGGGGGGACCAATGGGGGAAGGGAAGGGGCCTAAAGGGGATGGGCAAGGGGAGGGGTGGGGGGACCAATGGGGGAAGGGAAAGGGCCTAAAGGGGAGGGGCAAAGGGGGAGGGGCAAAGGGGGAGGGGCAAAGGGGAGGGGCAAAGGGGGTTGGGCAAAGGGGGAGGGGCAAGGGGGAGGGGCAAAGGGGAGGGGCAAAGGGGGAGGGGGATGGTGGGGGAGGGGTGGGGGTACCCCCACCATTTTTGTGCCCAACTGCAGCACACTCTACTACCATTAAATTATTAAATTTATAAATAAAATTGTTAACATTTTATGAACTTTTGGTTGTATGTTATGGAAAATTATCTTTAAAACAGTATAAAAATTATTGCCGTAGGATGGTTTATACTAGGGTTAATGTTGAATTGCAAAAAAAAGTGATTTCTTGTCACATAAACACTAGAATAACAGCGGAATACCACTTGTAGGGTTACAATTAACCAAGAACGCAGTTTTAGAAAACATATTTATACATTTATTTAAATAGTTGCTAAACCTACCTAGCTCGTGCCGTGGTTTGCTGGGTCATTATACTTTACATGTCACTGAAATTTGAACGAAATTGGTAGAACCAATTCTATCATTAGACGCCCTTACAGGGAAATTTGATCAAAATCGTTAGAGCTGTTGATAAAAATTGTAATTAGAAGTTTTTTCTTACGCTACTCTAAATTTTGAATTATAGACAAAGTTTTAAAAATCCCCAAAATATGACCAAAATTGCTCAAATACCTAAATTGAATCAAATGAGTTCCAGAACCTTGGAGACATTATAAAACTCCATTGGAATAAAATAGGTTCATAGTATTCGCTAATGCTGTTATTAGAATTCTATGCTATTAGGATTTTCAATGGGTAGGGGTCTTTATTTTATGTTCTTTTTTTAATCTATATTAATAAAAGCGAGTGTCTGTCTGTCTGCGTGCGATCTAGCGGACAAACGGCGAGGACTAGAATTACGAAATTTCGTAGATAGGTTCTCCGAGGGTGTCCTTGTGTACCTCGAAGCTATTTTTTCAAAATTTGAATTTAAAATTTTTAAAATTTAGTAAATCAAGTAATTTAACATAACCTATAATAATTTATCACTATAGCCTATATAAGGAAAATAAAGAAGAAAAATTACAATATCAGCTGATTATTAAACAGCTGGCTTTTATTTCAACCTAAAATTGAGAATTATTTAGGCCTACAGTATTAATTTCGCCCCGTGTGCACCAAGAACCGAGTTTCTATTAATAAGTTTTGGAAAATCTGGCAATGCTTTGGCTTATTATTTGTCAAATATTGCCTGCAACGATCTGTGGCTGCATTTTTCATCACTATTTTTGCGTATTGACGTGAAAAGTTTTACACGCTTGAAAAGTAAGTAATTATACAGCTTTTTTTATTTGAATTTAAGTCTACAATATTTTGTTTTATTTTATAATTTTGAGGTTATAATATGCGGTGTTTTAAATAATAATTAATAATATTGTATACAATAAAGAAAGAAAACAAATCACAATGTCAACTAATAAATCAAGTAATTTATCATAACCTATAACGAAGTCATGGTGGAAAAAAATAGAAAATAAATTGCAATGTCAGTTGATAATTAAACAGCTGTCTTATTTGAAGAAACCATGATGTATAACTAATAATTGCTGCATAAATATCGCACAAACTTTCTCACATACCATACATAGTAAAACTAAAAATTATTGCATAAATATTGCACAAACTTTCTCACACAGCTAAGTTATACATAGTATTCGAATTTTTTTACCTAAAATATTATTTTATATTTTATGATTTTGAGGTTATAAAAATATCGGTGTTTTAAATAAGAGTTAATTGTGTAGACTACATTCTTCAAACATGTAGGCCTATGTATAAAATTAACTTAAAAGTCCCATCTCATTAAAATAAATAGATTGAGTTAAATAAATCAAGTAATTTATCATTAATGTATTAAAAATGTATATTCTCTTAAGTTCTTTCAATATATGTCTTTTTATCTAACAGTGGAGTACCAATCAGGACATTTTATCGAGTATTGTAATGGCTATAAAATATTTGAAAAAATTCTGTAGCTAGCGAAGAACGGATAATTCCGGTAGTATGACAATAATGACCTAAAAGTTTTACAACTAAACAACGAGAAAAAATGTCAGTAAAATTTGTTTACACCCCCCCCCCCCCTGAATTACGCCAGAGCTGATCGTGGGTACGTGGAAGACACGTATCATAAAAGAATAATAATGTAGCTAGAAAGATAGGCCTAAATGTCTCTCATTTCCCTTTAAATTGTATTAAAAAAACCTAACCTAACCTAACCTAACCTAACCTAACCTAACCTAACCTAAGCTAAGCTAACCTAACCTAACCTAACCTAACCTAACCTAACCTAAGCTAACCTATCGAACGTTACTGAAAAAACAAGGTCAAATAAACCAATTTTTTTAAACGTTTTGTAGATGATTATATTTTTTTTAATTCTAAAATATCCTTCAAGAAATTGTTTACCACAAGAGCAGTACTATCGTGTAATGTTTCAACAAATTTACTATTATTTTTGTCGTCTACGTGGAAAACAAAAATTGGGGTCAATGTCATTATCCGACAATATAAAAAAAAACCCAATGGTTACATAATGTAATGGCCTACACCGCTGCATTGATCGAGATTGGAAAGTAAAGAGACAATTATTTCCATCTATCTGTGACTGTAATTCTTTAGATAAAGAGGGAATTGTCTTGCTGAGCGGAGGTGTGGGGGAATTCCATCGCTACAGTAAGCATAGAATGAGGAAAATTGTCCACTATTTAAAAAAAAAAAATTATGTATAGGGAACTTTATCCGTATTATCGGTTGTAATTTTACCAAAAATCTTATCGAATTGTAAAAATAAAATTGATTCTTGTAGGAATATATGAGATGAAAAAACATCCTTCAAGGGCTCACTGTAGTAAGGGCTTGGCAATCCCGAAGTACTAGCTGAATCTACACTAGTTATTTTGTGTTGCATCCCTTCCTTTCATCTTTTCAATAAGATCTCTTATGACCAACTCTTGTTCTTTTCCTACCCTGACGCTTTTAGAGTATTCGAGGACTGGCAGTTTTTATTTTGTATTATATATATATATATATATATATATATATATATATATATATATATATATATATATTGCCTAACCTAACCTAGCCTAACCTAATCTAACCTTCACTTCTATCAGTTCTATCCCGTCATTAAAGTCTCTAAATTCTAATTAAAACACAATCTTAAAACCATAACATGTAGAAGCAAAACCGAAATAAAATGGCGGACAAACCGCGTTAAATCGGTTTTGGAATTTGTGAGAAATCGTCTTTAAACAAGGGAAAGATATAAACCTTCACTTCTATCCCGACATTAAAGTCTCTAAATTCTAATTAAAACATGCAATATTTACAGTATGTCGATATACAGTTTTATTCTAAACCATAACATGTAGAAGCAAAAGCGATGGCGGACAAACCGCCTTGAATCTGTTTTGGAATTTGAGAAATCGTTTTTAAACAAGGAAAAGATATAAACCTTCACTTCTATCCCGACATTAAAGTCTCCAAATTCTAATTAAAACATGCAATATTTAAAGTAGGTCGATATACAGTTTTATTCTAAACCATAACATGTAGAAGCAAAACCGATGGCGGACAAACCGCCTTGAATCTGTTTTGGAATTTGAGAAATCGTTTTTAAACAAGGAAAAGATATAAACCTTCACTTCTATCCCGACATTAAAGTCTCCAAATTCTAATTAAAACATGCAATATTTAAAGTAGGTCGATATACAGTTTTATTCTAAACCATAACATGTAGAAGCAAAACCGATGGCGGACAAACCGCCTTGAATCTGTTTTGGAATTTGAGAAATCGTTTTTAAACAAGGAAAAGATATAAACCTTCACTTCTATCCCGACGTTAAAGTCTCTAAATTCTAACTAAAACATGCAATATTTAAAGTAGGTCAATATACAGTTTTATTCTAAACCATAACATGTAGAAGCAAAACCGATGGCGGACAAACCGCCTTGAATCTGTTTTGGAATTTGAGAAATCGTTTTTAAACAAGGAAAAGATATAAACCTTCACTTCTATCCCGACGTTAAAGTCTCTAAATTCTAACTAAAACATGCAATATTTAAAGTAGGTCGATATACAGTTTTATTCTTAAAACAATAACATGTAGTCTAGAAGCAACACCGAAATAAAATGGCGGACTAACCGCGTTAAATCTGTTTTGGAATTTGTGAGAAATCGTCTTAAAAAAACAAGGAAAAACACTATTTTCAACAAATACCTTAATAGACACCGCAACTGAATACGCCAGGCTCTCTTTACTCCTCAAGATTCCATAACAAAACGTTGCACAACCAATTTGCCAAAAGGACACGCAATGGATGTCCAAGATCCATGAACTACATAGGCTACTATGAACGGAAATTGCAAAAATTACATTATTTGGGAATTTATAATTATGAAAGTCCAGCTGTTACGACCTTCCTCAATATCTGAATTTATGAAATGTGCACTGATTGTACCCGTTGAGTAAATTTCCGTCATTGGTAATTTTTTTGACAAGATCGCTAACGACATATCTGTGGATGAATTTGAAAATGGTGGCTGATTTTTACAATGATGGAAAATTACAATTCATAATAACTTAAGTTTTACGTTTTTTAATATGATACGAAATAGACGATGCAAAATCAACGAACAAACTTTCTCACTGATTCTTCCTCCAAAATAAAATAAAAACAAACCAAAACTTATCGTCACCAAAAATGTCAGATCGATAGTTTGTTGCCAATCAAAGCGAAATTGAAAACGTAGTTAGCCTATTGTGTCTCAACTTGCTTCGCTCCCGTCATAAACATGTCCTTCAGCATAAATCGTGTTAATCCAGATTTTAAGGCCTATGGTCAAGGATTTGATAGAAGGCACATTTTTCTGTTTCATTCTTTCGCTCCCTGCACTATTATACATGTTGCTAACTGACAATCTGCCTAAAGGTTTATTACGTATGTGAACTAACCTAACCTAACCTATCCTAACCTAACCTAACCTAACCTATCCTAACCTAACCTAACCTATCCTAACCTAACCTAACCTATCCTGACCTTATATATGTTGCTAACTTACAGTATGCCTAAAGGTTTATTACGTTTGTGAAATAACGTAACCTAACCTATCCTAACCTAACCTAACCTAACCTATCCTAACCTAACCTAACCTATCCTAAACTATCCTAACCTAACCTAACCTAACCTATCCTAACCTTAGACATGTTGCTAACTTACAGTCTGCCTAAGGGTTTATTACGTTTGTGAACTAACGTAACCTAACCTATCCTAACCTAACCTATCCTAACCTAACCTAACCTATCCTAAGCTATCCTAACCTAACCTATCCTAACCTTATGCATGTTATTAACTTACAGTCTGCCTAAAGGTTTATTACGTTTGTGAACTAACGTAACCTAACCTATCTTAACCTAACCTAACCTATCATAACCTAACCTAACCTATCCTAACCTTATACATGTTGCTAACTGACAGTCTGCCTAAAGGTTTATTACGTTTGTGAACTAACGTAACCTAACCTATCCTAACCTAACCTAACCTAACCTAACCTTATACATGTATCTAACTGACAGTCTGCCTAAAGGTTTATTACGTTTGTGCTCTAACCTTACCTAACCTACCCTAACCTTATACATGTTGCTAACTGACACGCAGCCTAAAGGTTTATTGTGTTTGTGAACTAACCTAACCTAACCTATCTAACCTAATACATGTTGGTAACTGACACTCTGTCTAAAGGTTTATTGTGTTTGTGAACTAACCTAACCTAACCTATCTAACCTAATACATGTTGGTAACTGACACTCTGTCTAAAGGTTTATTGTGTTTGTGAACTAACCTAACCTAACCAATCTAACCTAATAGATGTTGGTAACTGACACTCTGTCTAAAGGTTTATTGTGTTTGTGAACTAACCTAACCTAACCTATCTAACCTAATACATGTTGGTAACTGACACTCTGTCTAAAGGTTTATTGTGTTTGTGAACTAACCTAACCTAACCTATCTAACCTAATACATGTTGGTAACTGACACTCTGTCTAAAGGTTTATTGTGTTTGTGAACTAACCTAACCTAACCTATCTAACCTAATACATGTTGGTAACTGACACTCTGTCTAAAGGTTTATTGTGTTTGTGAACTAACCTAACATAACCTATCTAACCTAATACATGTTGGTAACTGACACTCTGTCTAAAGGTTTATTGTGTTTGTGAACTAACCTAACCTAACCAAACCAAACCTAACCTAACCTTATACAAGTTGCTAACTGACACTCTGCTTAAACGTTTATTACGTTTGTCATCTAACCTAACCTAACCTAACAAAATATAACATAACCTAACCTAGCCGACACTCTGGCTAAAGACTTATTACATTTTTGACAATTGCACACCAACTAATCTCTATTAAGAAATACAGGGGAGGGGGGAGTAATGAACTAGTCATTTTGTTTTCCTTCCTCACTGAGAGATATATTTGGAAGACATGGCGGTAAATATTAAATTTGATTTCTTAGATGGGCGTACGGAAAAGTTATTGCAATTTTGTTTTCCGGTGTTCTTCCCCTACCCCCAATAATTAAAATCTAGTTCATTTTAATAAAACAAACAAATAATGGAAGATATTGTAAACCCTAACAAGTTCCAACAACCGGCTGTGTCCATCAGGGCGTAACCTTGATCGCAACCAAGCGTAACGCTTTCTTTTTGCCGAATTTGAAATGCAATAATTACAATCATGAACTGAATCGATTAGGTTAAATTAAGAATCCGCCAAATAAATTCTATTTACATTAGATTCTCATGACCTCCGCTAGGGGAAAGTGAGAGTATTGTACCTGTATATAATACAATTACCTTGATTTGATAGGCTTATGAGAAAAATTTGTATTGGTTGAAATGTTTTGAGAGATATACAGTAAGTAGAATAGAGTTTGACTCGCTTCGCTTGTATTGGCGAGTTGTATTGTTCAAGGTCATCTACAGGAATTTCTGCTTTTTAAAATTATTTATTACCTAGAAGGGAAAATTAGTCCATAAAAACGAGGGGGGGACTAATTTTGTTTTTATGTTCTTTAAAGGCAAAAAACCTCTCAGTTATCATCGCATTTGCAAAGAAGTTGGCCGACACCATCATAATACTTACCCAACCCGATTATAAAATGTAATACAAGAAGATCCTCTACAAAGTAGGTTTTTAGGAAATGTTAAAGCTTTGTCTTCATCACCTTGTGTCTATCTTTCTAGTTTTAATTTCAGTTTCCAAGATAGTCCTAAGATACTGGGCTATGCTCTAGGTTTTATCACTTGAAAACGAGAGTTGATTGTTTTCTCAAAACGTCGTGTATTTTACTCACCCAATATGTTTGGTATTCGTCGAAAAATTCTTCTTTTTTCTTTGTTTTACTGATCTTCAAATTTCATGTGGTTAGGAAACCAAAAAAGTGTTTTCCGACAAACCGTCCGTCCGTCGTCGTTGTCGTCTGTACGTAAGCACGATAGCGGCCACAAAAATTAAGATAGAAACATGAAATTTGGTGTAGAGGACTATAGTGTGCTTGTATAGAACTGTATTAAAATTTAGAAAAATTGAATTGAAATTGTTACAATTTTAAACAGTATGTAGTTCATAATTATATCGCTGGAGATTTCTGCATGTAGTGGTACCAACCCCACCTCTCAACGACGATAAATAGTGAAGTTATTGACAAAAATGTAATTTCTAACACTAACCTAACCTAACCTAACATAACCTAACCTAACCTAACCTAACCTAACCTAACCTAACCTAACCTAACCTAACCTAACCTGACATAACCTAACCTAACCTAACCTAACCTGACATAACCTAACCTAACCTAACCTAACCTAACCTAACCTAACATAACCTAACCTAACCTAACCTAACCTAACCTAACCTTACCTAACTTAACCTAACGTAACCTAATCTAACCTAACGTAACCTAATCTAACTTAACCTAACCTAACCTAACCTAACCTAACATAACCTAACCTAACATAACTTCCCAAGAAAATATTCATATAGTGAAGAGAAATCGAAACTTTCAAATAAATATATTTACATCAACAAGGGCTTAACCAACGTCAAAATACACAATTACGAGGTTCAGAAAACCTGTGTAACAACTGTTTTAAACAAACACACTACTGGATAAGACTCCTTGATCTACCAACACAATAATATTACCTACAAGGCCCAAGAAACCCAACTTTTTGGCGTTACATTTAGAGGATCTGTTTGTACGTCGGGACTGGGTAAGTACCATGATGGCGCCGGTCGACTTGTTCGTCTAAAGGCGATGATGACAGAGAGGTTTTTCACCTCTAAACAACAAGGGAAAAGAATACTAGATCCTATATGAATCAAAACTCATTTTATGCTGCTGGAAAATCTGCACAAGGTAGAAGTCTTGAATCGGGGAGGGGGGTTGGACCAGCAATGCCTATCATGTCAGCGTGTTAACTACAATTACCAACTTTTGATTTTCAAATTGATTTCTCTGTCGTCAATAAACCGATGGTAACTTGATGATAAACAAAACAATAATTTCCCACAAATCAGGAAACAGCTGTTATTACAGACCAGCTGTTTTAAGAAATCAGCTGGTCTATGACAATATTACACAATAGTTCCACAGCGACAGTCAATTTAAATGCAACACGGTTCAATTTTAGGCGGAACAATTAGACCTCTGATCTGTAATTAGGACTTTCGGACTTAACTTAGGGTCCTAAATATTTGTGGGAAAATCGTCAATCCCTAGTCCAAATATCAGAGTCTAATATACGAACGCTAATGGGATATAATTTATAAATAAATGTAGAAACCTAAACTAACCTAAAACATTTTCATCTTCCTGGAAGTATAACGACAATAAATAGGACCTATACTTGCTTGAATCTGCCATAAATATGTATCTACGCCTAGAGGCCTTTATCGTATGTCCTTTTGTATAAGCTTATAATGACCGAAAGGTTATTATAAAAAGGTCTTATATACGTGTTTTTTAAAAACAAGGTTATATAAAAAGGTTTATACTTGTTTTTTAAGGCCTTTAAAAAACAAGTATAGAGAGGGAGAGATAAGGCAAATACAAATGTTGTAAAGCCTAGATTAAAAACTTTTAAGAATTATTTTTAATTATGTCTGCAACGTCTAAATCAAAATACACCAATTACTGCTATCTGGTGTAAAACATTGGAACTTTGATAATCTTACGCTGATCAGCTGATTGTATCAATGACCTTGACGAAATGTTATAGAAAACCGGAAGTCGGATGTATCAGTGACAGCTGATTGCGCGTGTGAACTAATGGTCCAGTTCGATACACTGTGACGTTTAGATTTAGAAAATAAAAATTCAAGAACGCATCTCGAAGGCTGTGGCTTAAGAATTTCAACAATTGTAAGGTCTTTGGTGGTGGTACGTTGTGCTTGGTAGAAGAGAGAAGGATGTGTGGTGGCAGGGTTAGGTTAGGTTAGTTTAGGTTAGGTCAGGTTAGGTTAGGTCTGGTAGGTTAGGTCAGATCAGGTTTTGTTAGGTTAGGTTAGGTTAGGTTAGGTCAGGTTAGGATAGGTTAGGATATGTTAGGTTAGGTTAGGTTAGGTTAGGTCAGGTTATGTTACGTTAGGTTAGGTTAGGTTAGGTTAAGTTAAGTCAGGTTAGGATATGTTAGGTTAGGTTAGGTTATATTGGGTCAGGTTAGGTTTGGTTAGGTTAGGTTAGGTTCCTAAAATCATTTCGATGAAAAAGTACAATTATTTAGTTATTCCGCCATTTTGTTTTTATTGACCATACAAAATTAAACTCAAGGGTACTTTTATACATATCTATGTAACTTAACTGTAAAGTGCCAAGTTTGTAGAGTAGGCTATTCCATGTGTCCGGCATATTAATTCAAAAATAGCGACAAGTTTGTGGGACACCCTGTACACCCTAACCTCGTCTCAAAATAAAACCAATTCAATCAATCCTCCTAGTACCTTATAGAAGCAGATTTTTAACAAATTACAACTTATATTTTATAAAACTAAATCTTTAAAAACCTACGGATTTCAACAACTGGAGGAAGGAATTAGTAAAAATCGGTTCATCGCTTTGGAACTAATGATACATTTTTAGTTAGATATGATAGCATGATAGAACCTAAATTTCTTTCGTGTATTCACTCGTTGTCGACCTCGACATAATGGTTGAAGTCATTTAAATCGAAATAAGTAAAACCTTTTGTAAACAATGTTTTAGACAGTTGTGTGTAGAGGTGGAAATAAATTGACAATTTTTAATTCTTTGTTTGGTTTATTAATAAAGAAATAAAAACAACGAAAGCGAAATTCAGTTAAATTACACGACTGGGTTGGGTAAGAACTATGATTACCGTATCCACTTGTAACTGTTCACTACGAATTTAAATTTACAATAAAATCCTAATTTTAATTTATTTGATCCAATAACTATTCACTGCCGGTGAACAAGGTCCTAAAATATATTTAGGAGCGTAACAAAAGCTAAAACGTTCTGCGCATGTCAAATTCAATGTTATACAGACTCTGAGGTCAATCAAATATGGTCGGAAAATACACACTTGTTGAATTTACAGATACATTATTTAAAACAAGCGACCCGCGTACCCGTGTTACCACGGGTAAAAAAATTTAAAAACGGTTCATTAATCTTAAGGCGAAATTGATTTATAAAAATGTTCAAATTTGATCATCTGTCATTTCACGTGATCGATTACAATGAGTCTTTGACGCAGTTGCCTCGTGCGTTCACGTGTTGCGATCATCAGCTTCTGCTCTTTCTCGAGCAGTAAGTTTTCGACGGGGCATAACCTATTACTGTAAAACTGGGTTTAAATGTAAACAATCTCAAGACAACCCCGTAAAATAAGATCTTGCACAAAACAAAAAGGAAATATAACGTAAAATTAAGTAAAACTTGCTAAAATTTACAGTGTAAGGATAAAATAATCATCTTAAAATGGCTGAGTTTAAACACTTAAATGTATTTAATTTCAAACATTTCAAACATAATGATACATTTGTTTTTATTTACAATTATTTGTTTACCTTTAATATATCGAAATAGTTTCAATATGGAGATTTCTGATACTTCAGGAACCTATATCTCAGGAACCACTTGACTTATATACTTGAAACTTCGGTTTTAGCAGTTTCTAACTAAGGTCTATGATTGTGCAATATTTCAAGTTCCTAGCCTATATATCGAAATAGTTTCAATATTGAGATTTCTGAAACTTCAGGAACCTATATCTCAGGAACCACTTGACTTATATACTTGAAACTTCGGTTTTAGCAGTTTCTCACTAAGATCTATGATTGTGTAAAATTTCAAGCTCCTAGCCTATATATCGAAATAGTTTTAATATGGAGATTTCTGAAACTTCAGGAACCTATATCTCAGGAACCACTTGACTTATATAGGCTACTTGAAACTTCGGTTTTAGCAGTTTCTCACTAAGGTCTATGATTGTGCAATATTTCAAGTACCTAGTCTATATATCGAAATAGTTTCAATATGGAGATTTCTGAAACTTCAGGAACCTATATCTCAGGGACCATTTGACTTATGTACTTGAAACTTCGGTTTTAGCAGTTTCTAACTAAGGTCTATGATTGTGCAAAATTTCAAGTACCTAGCCTATATAGTTTTCTAGTTGAAAAATCAAACAGACAGACTTAGCGTTTTAAATAAAAATGATATTAGCTACGAAGATATTGACGGCAATGACTGTAAAAAAAATGTATATTTTCTGGCAAATAACACTATCCTAAATAAAAGGTTCAAAAACGTTGCACAAATTTTCTCATTCAAATATCCCCAAAACAAAATAAAAATATCTGTCTGGTAGTTGTCAAGTGGAAATGAACGCCATCTTTGAAAAATATACAGGGTGATTTTTAAGTAAATAAACGGCTTTATACTGCATAACTGAGATGTACCTGAAGGCAGAAACAAAAAATGCGGATCTACATAGTTTAAAAAATTATACTTTTTGTAGGTTTAAAAATTTTCTCCGCCATCTTGAATCCGCCATATTCAATCCGCCATATTGAATCCGCCATATTGAATCCGCCATATTGAATCCGCCATATTGAATTAAACTTAATTGTTTTTAGGAAGGGGGACCTGTGATACATGATTTTGACGTAGAATTTGACAAGGAAACCGATGGTGAAAGGTGTTTTTTCGATCAATGCTTTCGTTTTTGAGTTATAAGCATTCAAAGTTGCAATGACGGAAAAATCGCGTTAGTAATCAAATGGGGTAAAATGCGCCTTCGAAACTCTTCTATTGTGTTTTTCCTGTAGAATACATCCAATAACGAACTTTAAACACTAATAACAATAAACAAAAACCAATAATTAAAAACACAAATACAAATTAAATGTCAACTGTTATTATTCACTTTAAATATTACAAGATTTAATTTTTTAATATTCAAAGTGGTTCTCCTCTACATATTGTCAATGCGCTAACCTCAAGTAATATCCGTTTATGAAAGTAGACCCAGTTTAAATCAGCTGTTTACATTACGTTACAACAATGCAGCTTTTTAACTACTCATTTCGTCTGTAAAATTAAGTTGTAGTGGTTCAATTTGTTTTCTGGTTCGTTATTGGATGTATTCAGCATTATAATAGAAAAGTTTCGAAGGCGCATTTTACTCAGTTTTATTGCTAACGCGATTTTTCCGTCATTGCAACTTTGAATGCTTTTAATTTTAAAACGAAGGTATTTATCGAAAAACATTTTTCATCGTCGTTTTCCTTGTAAAAATTTACATGAAAATCATGTATCACATGTCCATCTTTACTATTTAAAAAAATAAAGTTTCATTCAATATGGCCGATCCAAGATGGCGGACAAAAGTTTAACATCTACAAAAAACTTTATTATTTTAAACTACGTAGACCCGCATTTGTTTCTGCCTTCAAGTATCTCTCAGTTATGCATTACAAAGCCGTTTATATACTTAAAAATCACCCTGTATATACTGTGTGAATGAAACAGGTTTTATTTGATAAGTACAAAAAACTTTAAAACGTAACCCCAGCATTTTTTGAGTGAAAACTAAAGATTTTACCAATTATTTTATATCAACCGCCATTTTTCCAATATGGCGATCCAATTTTGTAATTTTGTTTTTACAATTTTTGATGAAACACATTATTTTAAGACTTTTTTATTCTTGGGTATTTTTCAATATCTTGAACCGTTTAGAAGCTACAGACATTTAAAGGTTTCCAAAATTAGCAAATTCAAACTATTTCTAGAGACGATTTTTCCAAGTCAAATTTTGACCACAGATGGGATAAAAATTACCACGATTTAACGTGCTCGATAACGAATTAAAATTTCAACAAAATCCAACGATCGGTTTCTTAGAAATCACAACCTTTACTCTCGTGCGGTATAACAACATAACAAAAGTGAGGTTATGTTATATTTAAAACGTGTTAATTATTGTTAGTTCCGGGGATATTTCTATAAAAAGAGAAAGTTAATGCAGAAAAATCCATTTAACCACTTCAATACATTCAATAATGCACAATGGCAACTGTTAATACGCATTTATGAATTGCCCATAATATGTAATTTAGGTAGACCTTGTGAGTTAGGCAAGAGTTTACTGGGCGAGGTAAAAGTCTGGAATCATCTAATGATGAGTATGGTACTTACCCAGCCCTGACGTACAATATAATACAAGCAGATCCTCTAAATGTAAAACCTAAAGTTGGTTTCTTGTGTCTTGTAGGAAGTTGATCAAGAGGTCTTATAAAGTAGTGTGTTTGTTTTAAAACAGTTGTTACACAGGTTTTCTCGGAATTATACTCTTTTCTTGACTTCGTCTATGTCTTTAAATTATAATGTTTTATTATATTTTTTATGTTTGGGGTTTCTTTTTGTTGTACGTTCTTTTCTCTTGGCGTTTACAGTTTGTTACCTGTCTGTTGTTCTCTCTTACTGTTTTCTCTTCCTCTGTCTCTTCTTGTTGTTGTTTTTCTCTTCTGTATTTATATTGTTGTGTTCATGGTTTCCACGAGTTGTTTTCTGTTATCTTAACATTCAAACTGTCTTGTTTGTTTCTGCCTTCAGCTACTCGTTCATTCTTTAGTTGAATGAATAGGCTATATGAAATAGTGCAGGTACTTATGTAAAAGTAATTATTGTAAACATCCATTAATGCCCGGAAGTATCCAGGAAAATGTAATAAAATATCAGTGAAATTGTGAAACAATCATAGCTGTTAATGTATCTGTTGCTGTAGTGTTACCATATTATGAAAAATAGTAAAACTAGGACCAAAAATGAGCGAGGATCGTAAAGCTTCTTTTGGTCCAAGTGATGAACTATATTTTTCGTTATACTGCAAACAATATAAGAAAACAATTTCACAAAACTAAAATTTTATAACCTATTTACCTTCAAATCGATGGTAACAGCTGTTTTAACGGTTATTTACAATCGAGAGAAATGTGTTTTTATAGAAGCTTTACAATCGTTAATTAATTCGTTTAAACGAAGTAACAGCTGATGACCTCGAACTCAGCTGATGTTTTTAGGTTAGGACTAAAAAGAACAACTTTAGCATCTCAATGCATGAATTGAAAACAGCTGTTTTTGAAGCAGTATGACGAAAAATAGTTTTAATTTTTGTTAAATTTGTAAACACATAAAATATATAGGTATTTTATACAGTTTTCATAAAGCATGGAATATATAAAAAAATCTTTAAAACAGTTGAACATATAAGCTTCTTCTTTTTGTATATCTATAGAAGATAATATTTACTTCCAGTTTTTAATTTTAGCGGACCCAACATCTTGAAATTAGGTTTTACACAGCCTGATTGAAACAGGCGTGACTGCTTTTTTATTCCATAAGTAGAAAAGTAACAAAAAACTTTTAAATGTGATCCCAGGATTTATTGATTTAAAACTTAAATCGATTACCGATTTTTTCATATCAGCCGTCATTTTTCAAAGATGGCGGTCAGCTTTAAATTCTCTCAAGACAACCCCTATTTTTTATGGAGTTTTTGTATAAGAAACATTATTTTAAGATTTTTTATTTCTTTTTCAATATCTCTAACCGTTTAGGAGCTACAGGCAATTAAATGTTTCAAAAATTCCCAAATTCGAGCTATTTCCAAAGACGATTTTTCTTATTTTTCGAAGTCAAATTCAGCTCAAATTTACGATTTATTTATTTTTTGTATAAAATTTACAACGATTTAACGTCCTTGATAACGAATGTAATGTGTTTTTTGTTTTGCATCAGCCTCCCCTAAATTTACAGTTGAAATTGAGGCTCCCTCAAATTTTATATAAAAATTGAAATAAAACGTTCCAAGATATAGCCTATTAATTATTATGCTTACATACCAAATTTAATTAAACTATGCTTACATACCAAATTTAATTAAAATCTGTCCACACGTTTTGTAGACGACATCATTGCAGAAACCACTTTAAGAACTCAAAGGACCTCAGAACGTATAATATCAATCACATAACGTTCTCCTTCTATACTACGTATATTGTAAACACAACAACAAAAATTCCCATCTTATCATAACGGAGTTCAATTTACCTTCCCGACCCTTGCTAATATCAACTACCCCTAGAAATCAAGATCAGCACACGTGTCTAAGTCACTGGCAATGTTACAAACAAAACGTCTTTCTTTAGAGCCTGTTTTTATACAAAGGTTAATTGCAAAAGAGATTCTTCACGGCTTCAACCTTTATAAGTTGAGTGGATAAGTTATGCATGCCAGGAATTGCATATTAAATTAGTCATATTTTTAATCTGTACTGAACTTCTTTCTTATCCAACAACGAGGCGTTAAAATCACTTCAGCAATTAAGTTGTATGTAATGAATCTCTTCTCAGGACGAGGTTATTCTGTGTAATAATTACCAAGAGAAGTAATAGAGCCTCGATTTGCACACGTCCTTGGTAATATTTTAAGTGAAGACCACAACGTTAAGTTTAGGACTATATAAGAACCGACCAACGTAAAATGACTTTTAAAAGGTGTTCATATTGAAAATAAATTAATACTATTTCTAATCTCTACTGAACTTCTTTCTTATCCAACAACGAGGCGTTAAAATCACTTCAGCAATTAAATTGTACATAATGCATCTCATCTCAGGACGAGGTTATTCTGTGTAATAATTATCAAGAGAAGTAATAGAGCCTCGATTTGCACACGTCTTTGGTAATATTTTAAGTGAAGACCACAAAGTTAAGTTTAGGAATATATAAGAACCGACCAACGTAAAATGACTTTTAAAAGGTGTTCACTTTGAAATTAAATTAGTATTACAGGTATTTCTAATCTCTACTGAACTTCTTTCTTATCCAAATTCGAGGCGTTAAAATCACTTCAGCAATTAAGTTGTATGTAATGCATCTCTTCTCAGGACGAGGTTATTCTGTGTAATAATTATCAAGAGAAGTAATAGAGCCTCGATTTGCACACGTCTTTGGTAATATTTTAAGTGAAGACCACAAAGTTAAGTTTAGGAATATATAAGAACCGACCAACGTAAAATGACTTTTAAAAGGTGTTCACTTTGAAATTAAATTAGTATTACAGGTATTTCTAATCTCTACTGAACTTCTTTCTTATCCAAATTCGAGGCGTTAAAATCACTTCAGCAATTAAGTTGTATGTAATGCATCTCTTCTCAGGACGAGGTTAATCAGTGTAATAATTACCAAGAGAAGTAATAGAGCCTCGATTTGCACACGTCCTTGGTAATATTTTAAGTGAAGACCACAAAGTTAAGTTTAGGACTAAATAAGAACCTACCAACGTAAAATGACTTTTAAAAGGTGTTCACTTTGAAAATAAATTAGTACTATTTCTAATCTCTACTGAACTTCTTTCTTATGCAACTACGAAGCGTTAAAATCACTTCAGCAATTAAGTTGTATGTAATGCATCTCTTCTCAGGACGAGGCTATTCTGTGTAATAATTACCAAGAGAAGTAATAGAGCCTCGACCTGCACACGTCAGTTGCCCGTAGATGCCGCAAGGCGAAACAATTGTAGCTCATTCATACTATTAAAATATTTGAAACTTTAAGCTTTTGCTTTATTTATCCTTGAATATGGAGTTTCAACAAGAAATATCTGCTATTACATTAAAGTTTATTTCCTATTATTTAAAGCGTTGAAGACACTATGAAGACACTCACTCATGAAGACATTATGGTATACAATTTTATTACTAAGTAACATGATACTGGAGACTTTATTTTGTAAATACGAGTAAATGAAATAAATCCCAACTGAACTTCATTCCTGTATTATTTTAAAGCGTTAAAGTCACCGAATCTATTTCTACGTTAGACGCAATACAAAAATCAATGCATCTCATCTCATGAAGATGTTATTGTATATAATTACTAAGTAACGTGATACTGGAGACTTTAGTTTGTAAGTACGAATAGGCCTAAATGAAATAAATTCCAACTGAACTTCGTTCTGTTTTATTTTAAAGCATTAAAGTCACCGAAGATATTTCTACGTTAGACGCAATACAAAAATCAATGCATCTCATCTCATGAAGACGTAATTGTATATAATTACTAAGTAACGTGAAACTGGAGACTTTATTTTGTAAATACGAGTAAATGAAATAAATCCCAACTGAACTTCGTTCCTGTTTTATTTCTAGGCATTAAAGTCACCGAAGCTATTTCTACGTTAGAAGTAATACAAAAATCAATGCATCTCATCTCATGAAAACTTTATGGTATACAATTACTAAGTAACATGGTACTGGAGACTTTATTTTGTAAATACGAGTAAATGAAATAAATCCCAACTGAACTTCTTTCCTGTTTTATTCCAAGGCATAAAGTCACCGAAGCTATTTCTACGTTAGAAGTAATACAAAAATCAATGCATCTCATCTCATGAAGACTTTACGGTATACAATTACTAAGTAACATGGTACTGGAGACTTTATTTTGTAAATACGAGTAAATGAAATAAATCCCAACTGAACTTCTTTCATGTTTTATTCCAAGGCATTAAAGTCAACGAAGCTATTTCTACGTTAGAAGTAATACAAAAATCAATACATCTCATCTAAAGAAGACTTTATGTTATACAATTACTTAGTAACATGGTACTGGAGACTTATTTTGTAAATACGAGTAAATGAAATACATCCCAACTGAACTTCATTCCTGTATTATTTTAAAGCATTAAAGTCACCGGAGCTATTTCTACGTTAGACGCAATACAAAAATCAATGCATCTCATCTCATGAAGACGTTATTGTATATAATTACTAAGTAACATGATACTGGAGACTTTATTTTGTAAATACGAGTAAATGAAATAAATTCCAACTGAACTTCGTACCTGTTTTATTTCAAGGCATTAAAGTCACCGGAGCTATTTCTACGTTAGAAGCAATACAAAAATCAATGCATCTCATCTCATGAAGACGTTATTGTATATAATTACTAAGTATCGTGATACTGGAGACTTTATTTTGTAAATACGAGTAAATGAAATAAATCCCAACTGAACTTCGTTCTTGTTTTATTTCAAGGCATTAAAGTCACCAAAGCTATTTCTACGTTAGAAGCAATACAAAAATCAATGCATCTAATCTCATGAAGATGTTATTGTATACAATTACTAAGTAACATGGTACTGGAGACTTTATTTTGTAAATACGAGTAAATGAAATAAATCCCAACTGAACTTCATTCCTGTATTATTTTAAAGCATTAAAGTCACCGGAGCTATTTCTACGTTAGACGCAATACAAAAATCAATGCATCTCATCTCATGAAGACGTTATTGTATATAATTACTAAGTAACGTGAACTGGAGACTTTATTTTGTAAGTACGAATAGGCCTAAATGAAATAAATCCCAACTGAACTTCGTTCCTGTTTTATTTCAAGGCATTAAAGTCACCGGAGCTATTTCTACGTAAGACGCAATACAAAAATCAATGCATCTCATCTCATGAAGACGTTATTGTATATAATTAATAAGCAACGTGATACTGGAGACTTTATTTTGTATACGAGTAAATGAAATAAATTCCAACTGAACTTCGTTCTGTTTTATTTCAAGGCATTAAAGTCACCGGAGCTATTTCTACGTTAGACGCAATACAAAAATCAATGCATCTCATCTCATGAGGATGTTATTGTATACAATTACTAAGTATCGTGATACTGGAGACTTTATTTTGTAAATACGAGTAAATGAAATAAATTCCAACTGAACTTCGTTCCTGTGTTATTCCAAGGCATTAAAGTCACAGAAGCTATTTCTACGTTAGAAGCAATACAAAAATCAATGCATCTCATCTCATGAAGATGTTATTGTATATAATTATTAAGTAACGTGATACTGGAGACTTTATTTTGTAAATACGAGTAAATGAAATAAATTCCAACTGAACTTCTGTCCTGTTTTATTTCAAGGCATTAAAGTCACCGAAGCTATTTCTACGTTAGAAGCAATACAAAAATCAATGCATCTCATCTCGGGATGAAATTATTCTATATAATTACCAAGAAACGTGATATTGGAGCCTTGACCGGTGCACGAACTTGTCCTAATCCTACAAACAAGTTTCCCTTAATTACCGCCATTACACGAGACTAGTTTCCATGGTAATGACAATGACTTTGATGCTCCAGCCCATGGTCGTGACCTCAGTTTCAGAAAAATTCAATTTACACCTGCTAGTTTTGATTGGCGAAGTTATCGATGACAATATGTTTCTATAAATTTTAAATTTAACTTTTCAACATGTAATGCAGCTATGTGACAGTTGCGATGAGAAAAAAAATCAATTTTGTTGTTGGTGGGTATTTATTTTAAAGTCAATTGAATACAAAAAAGTTATTTTTGAATGTCTGTATAACAACTGTTTTAAACCAACACACTACTGGATAAGACCTCTTGATCTACCAATACAATTTAACATTTCCTACAAGGCTCAAGAAACCAACTTTTGGATATTTTACATGTAGATCGGCTTCTAAAACACTGTATGAAAGGGCTGGTCCATCAACATGTTTTACCCTATTGATCCCGTTATAATGATTCAAAATTTTAATCTAAATTTGGAAACTTTTGGATTTTAATCGCTAGTTGTTTAGGAAACTGCGAGATTCTTTTAGGTTCGCCTATAGAGGTAAAAAAAACTATAGGAGTTAGGTATTATAGGTAATATAGGTATTTTATAGGACTTTTGTATAGGTTTTTTGTTGATAAATTTAAAAATATTTCTTCAATTAAAGATTAATTACTTTTTAGAAAATTAAATGATCTATTGTTTAAAAAAATTTGTGCGTATTGTAAAATAATTCACTTTAGCGATATGATATTGGCAATCCCAAAGGTCCTAGCTGAATCTACAACTTAATTCATGTAGTCTTGGATTAGATCCCTCTCTTTCATCTTTCCTAGCTGGTTTCTATTGAACAACCCTTGTTCCTTTCCGATCCTGACGATGTTGCTTATTCGAGAGCTAGGGAGTTTATTTTATGTTATTGTCTTCCTTTTTAATAACCAAGAGGTTTTCCCCTTTAAAACGACAATTGATTATTTCCTTGTCTTTAAGAAGAGTTCTCTTGCCTTCCGAATGCGATGCTATTAGAGTATTCAAGGACTAGGGTCTTTATTTTATGTTCTTTTCTTCCTTTATTGAAGAAGACGATGATGACCGAGAGTTTTTACTTTTAAACAACGGAGCTTAGAAGATAAAAACCCCTTATTTTTGTACAAAACACGTTCGTTTCTTGTAGAGTAATAGAAAAAGGTAATTCAAACGACACTTTTCGGGGGCGGGTTCAATGTACCATGTTAACAAAACCTCTTCAGGAAGCAAATGCATAATATTATCTCGAAATAAAACCTGTTCACTAATGTTTTCCCACTACAAAACGTTTTCTTCGTAAATTTGCACGGTTTTTAAACGACAGGGAAAAACCAAATGGAAATTCATTTTATAACAAAATCAATTCAAATTTCTTGGAAACATTGTCTTCTATTCAATGCAATGTGAGTGGACAAAACACCTTTCATATTAATTTCGCGGCGATGAGGTGATATTAATAAAGTTAGGTTATGTTATGTTAAATGGTTCTCTAGGAATACAATACCTCACAGGTCGCTTCCGGGGTTACGTAATGTTAATCTTTGCGAGGTTTTAAATACATCGTAGATTGATTCCAACGTGAGAGATTATCTGTGGTATTTAGATACACAGATTGTGGAGTAATCGTTTGTTATGGTAACAGATAGTTTAGGTTAGGTTAGGTTAGGTTAGGTTAGGCTAGGTTTAGATATCTAAATACTAATGTAGGACTAAAAATAACCTAACCTAACCTAACCTAACCTAACCTATCCTGACCTAACCTAGCCTAACCTAACCTAACCTAACCTAACCTACATTTTTGGACTTATTTTAGAAAACTTAAAAATTAAACAATTTCAATCCACGTTGTTCTACGTTTTCTATTGAAATTCAGAATAATTGAATTCAAAAATTCAAAATGGCGGCCATTTAAAACAGTTTTTACTCGATATCTCTTGTTTTGTTCAACTTATAGCACACTAAATTATATACAAATGTGCGGATTTCAATTCTGCATGCATTGGTACCAACCCCACCTCTCTACGATGACAAATAGCGAAGTTATTGTCAAAAATATAAATTCGAACTCTCATCTCCTAAGGAAAGGTGAATCTGTCTTTGTGTTATCCCCACCCCCCGCGTTCACTTAGATTAACACACAAACAGCTGTAGTAAATCGTGTTCACCAATAAGCCTGCACGTCACACAACTAAAACATGTTATGTACCAGCTTTTTCCAAGTCCTCCCACTGAGTTACTCTCTTAACTTAGAAGATAAGGAACGCTACCTAACCTAACCTAATCTAAACTAACCTAACCTAACCTAACCTAACCTAACCTAACCTAACCTAACCTAACATAATCAAACCTAACCTAACCTAATCTAACCAAACACAACCTAACCTAACCTAACCTAACCCAACCTAACCTAACCTAACCTAACCTAATCTAAACTAACCTAAGCTAACCTAACCTAACCTAATCTAAACTAACCTAAGCTAACCTAACCTAACCTAACCTAACCTAACATAATCAAACCTAACCTAACCTAATCTAACCAAACACAACCTAACATAATCAAACCTAACCTAACCGAACCTAACCTAACCTGTACCAGCTTTTTCCAAGTCCTCCCACTGAGTTACTCTCTTAAATGCCCACGACATCTTTCCACAGATCTAAGTAATGCAGTTTTCGTGAAATATGATGCATAACTCTTCGTTCTGTTCGCGAGATCTCTTTTGGAGTTCTTTAACTTTCAATGGAAGAAAACAATTATTTTTTCGCTGCTCCAAATTTTTGTACAAGTGAAAATACTTCATCCGCTGACACGTTATCGCTTTCATGAAAAGCATCTGCAACGTTATGTAAAAACCGCAACCATAATTCCCCGCTTGGAGTTTTAAACAAGTACTGCATGTGGATTTTCCACTGATGCGCATACGGTTGCAGACGACGATCGTAAGGTTTTTCAAGGAGTGCTTTACTATTGACCACACATTATCAGAATGAATGCAACTCGTCTTGCAGGATTTAGAAGGAACGGTCCAACTAAACGTCAATTGGTTTGTTATTACTCCTGCAAGTTTGAAAGTAATACTTCCCTTCTCAAGGACTCATAAGTACGGGTGTGCAATCCCGAGACATTCTAACTGGATCTACACCTAACTAAACCTAACCTAACCTAACCTAATCTAACCTAACATAACCTAACCTAACCTAACCTAACCTAAACTAAACTAACCTAACCTAACCTAATCTAACATAACCTAACCTAACCTAACCTAAGCTAATCTAATAATTCCCTTCTCAAGGACTCATAAGTACTGGAGTGTAATCCCGAGACATTCTAACTGGATCTACACCTAACTAAACCTAACCTAACCTAACCTAACCTAACCTAACCTAACATAACCTAACCTAACCTAACATAACCTACCCTCACCTAACCTAACCTAACATAACATAACCTATCCTAACCTAATCTAACCTAACATAACCTAACCTAACCTAACATAACCTAACCTAAGCTAATCTAATACTTCCCTTCTCAAGGACTCATAAGTACGGGTGTGCAATCCCGAGACATTCTAACTGGATCTACACCTAACTAAACCTAACCTATCCTAACCTAACCTAACCTAACATAACCTAACCTAACATAACCTAACCTAACCTAATCTAAACTATCCTAACCTAAACCTAACCTAACATAACCTAACCTAACCTAACCTAAACCTAACCTATCCTAACCTAATCTAACCTAACCTAACCT
This sequence comes from Aphrophora alni, assembly GCA_963513935.1. Classification (NCBI taxonomy): domain Eukaryota; kingdom Metazoa; phylum Arthropoda; class Insecta; order Hemiptera; family Aphrophoridae; genus Aphrophora; species Aphrophora alni. The sequence continues at coordinate 8,682,491 of OY740779.1, read as the reverse complement.
AACCTAACCTAACATAACCTAACCTAACCTAACCTAACATAACATAACCTAACCTAACCTAACCTAACCTAAGCTAATCTAATACTTCCCTTCTCAAGGACTCATAAGTACGGGTGTGCAATCCCGAGACATTCTAACTGGATCTACACCTAACTAAACCTAACCTAACCTAACCTATCCTAACCTAACCTAACCTAACCTAATCTAAACTATCCTAACCTAAACCTAACCTAACATAACCTAACCTAACCTAACCTAAACTAACTAAACCAAACCTAACCTAACCTAAATTATCCTAACCTAGCCGAACCTAACCTAACCTTATATGTGAATCAATACAAAGAGGTTGACTGAAATACACTAGCTACACATATCTGGTATTTATATCCATATACCGGGCATCCGACGATAAATGACGGTCTTTATATCCCACTTACCCTCACTAACATCAAAAGTGTTCACAACCCATAATGTTGCAAAAGTTTTTCAGCCAGCCTCCTGAGGAGAGTGTAAAAAAGCGCGCGAGTGTTGGATTTAGAATGAGCTCTAAACAATTGAAAAAAATTCTGATTAGGTAAATTCTGTAGTTATGGTAATCTTTAACAATATCAGATTTCAATTGTTGCAATCGAAAAATGGACCCTGACCGCCGTCATGAAAAACCACGATGTTTAACAACAATTACCAAACTTACCCTATACTTCTTATACAATACGAACGTGTGGAATTAAATAAAATTTTCACTACTCTGTGTTTGAATAGCTCTAATAACAATAAGCTAGCTTAATTTCATAATTCTTCATTATGTTTTTGTATTAAAATATTTAATAAAAGGCGAAACTAAATAGTCGCACAGAGGTTTATGTCGTCACCGCTCTTCAAATTAGAATCGTGATACGCATGCGTGGTTTTTACAAGGACTGATTTGGGAATATTGCCAAAATATTTGCAACAATGGCGGCCATGTTATGCTGCATTATAACATGTTAGAGATAATAAATGATATAAAAAAACTGCGTGTGTTTTCGTACGGAACGTGTTGGGCGATCTTTCGCTTAAAATATTTTAGGATTATTCTATAAAAAAGTAGATTTTTTTTTTTTCAAAATCGGTTGAACCCAATACTGGGAAATGTTTTGAATGTCAATTCTGCATGCAGTGGTACCAACTCTACTTCTCTACGGTGACAAATAGCGAAGTTATTGTCAAAAATGTAGTTTCGGAACGTGACGTTCCGGCAAAGCGGTGTTACTGACACGAGCGTAGCGAGTGGAAGACCCTTTTTCGAACGTAAAATTTCTAAGGTCGTTAACATCGAGATAGACACTAGCGGAGCGAGTAGATGCTTTTTAAAACCTAGCCGTCGTCGAGATATTAGGTTTTAAACAAACACACTACTGGATAAGACTCCTTGATCTACCAATACAATTTAACATTTCCTACAAGCCTCAAGGAACCAACTTCTGGGTTTTACATTTAGAGGATCTGCTTGTATTATATAACGTAACCTATCCTATCCTATCCTACCTTAACCTAACCTAACCTAACCTAACCTATCCTATCCTACCTTAACCTAACCTAACCTAACCTACCTTAACCTAACCTAACCTAACCTAACCTAACCTAACCTACCTTAACCTAACCTAACCTAACCTAACCTATCCTATCCTACCTTAACCTAACCTAACCTAACCTAACCTAACCTAACCTACCTTAACCTAACCTAACCTAACCTAACCTAACCCTTTTTCGAACGTTTTCTAAGGTCGTTAACATCGAGATAGACACTAGCAGAGCGAGTAGATGCTTTTTAAAACCTAGCCGTCGTCGAGATATTAGGTTTTAAACAAACACACTACTGGATAAGACCTCTTGATCTACCAATACAATTTAACATTTCCTACAAGGTACAAGAAATCAACTTCTGGGTTTTACATTTAGAGGATCTGCTTGTATTATATAACGTAACCTAACCTAACCTAACCTAACTTAACCTAACCTAACCTAACCTAACCTAACCTAACCTAACCTAACCTATCCTATCCTACCTTAACCTAACCTAACCTAACCTACCCTAACCTAACGTAACGTAACCTAACCTAACCTCCCAAGAAAATATTCGTATAGTGAAGAGAAGTCGAAACTTTCAAATAATTACATATATATACATCTACAAGGGCCTAAGCAATGTCAAAATACAATATTACGAGGTTCAGAAAACCTGTGTACCAACTTTTAAACAAACACACTACTGGATAAGACCTCTTGATCTACCAATATAATTTAACATTTCCTACAAGGTACAAGAAATCAACTTCTGGGTTTTACATTTAGAGGATCTGCTTGTATTATATAACGTAACCTAACCTAACCTAACCTAACCTATCCTATCCTACCTTAACCTAACCTAACCTAACCTAACCTACCCTAACCTAACGTAACCTAACCTAACCTAACCTCCCAAGAAAATATTCGTATAGTGAAGAGAAGTCGAAACTTTCAAATAATTACATATATATACATCTACAAGGGCCTAACCAACGTCAGAATACACAATTACAAGGTTCAGAAAACCTGTGTAGCAACTGTTTTAAACAAACACCCTACTGGATAAGGCTCCTTGATCTACCAATAGTCTACAATTTAACATTTCCTACAAGACACAAGAAATCAACTTCTGGGTTTTACATTTAGAGGATCTGCTTGTATTATATAACCTACTCTAACCTAACGTAACCTAACCTGACCTCCCAAGAAAATATTCGTATAGTGAAGAGAAGTCGAAACTTTCAAATAAATACACATATATATATATAGTCTATATATATATATATATATATATATATATATATATATATATACAAGGGACTAACCAACGTCAAAATACACAATTACAAGGTTCAGAAAACCTGTGTACCAACTTTTAAACAAACACCCTACTGGATAAGACCTCTTGATCTAACAATACAATTTAACATTTCCTACAAGACACAAGAAACCAACTTTTAGAGGTTACATTTAGAAGATCTGCTTGTATTACATTGGGGCTGGGTAAGTACCACGATGGCGCCCATCGACTGGTTTATTGTTATTACCGTAAACTCTTTTCAAACTTTGTAGAAACAAATCGATGTCTTACGATAAATATGAATGTGCGTTACGAGTTGGGTCAAGTCGGTGACACGAGCGAAGCGAATCAAAGCAGAGACACTGAGCGAAGCGAGTGGAGACTTTTTAATAAATACACATCTACGATGTCCGTTAGGCCCAAGAAACCAACTTTTGGGCGTTACATTTAGAGAGGATCCGCTTGTATTACTGTGGGGCTGGGTAAGTACCATGATGGAGGTCCATATTTGAAATGGTTTAGTGAAAAATTAGCCAATTTTTTCGTACACTTGACTTGACTTATTTCCTTTTATCTCCTATTGGAGCTTAGGGCGTCCAGAAGAGCTCTCCATCTGTCCCTGTCTCCAGCAAGTGCCTTCACTTCTCTCCAAGTCTTGTTAACCTCTTTTGCTTCTTTAATAATGGTCCTCTTCCAGGTTTCTCGGGGTCGACCTCTTCTTCTGACACCTCGCGGGTTCCAATCTAGGGCCTCTTTCTCAATGGTTCCGTCTGGCTTCCTCAGTGTATGTCCTAACCACCTCCACTTCCTCTCTCGAATCTGCAGTTTGACCCGAATTTGACCTGTTTCTCTCCATAAATCCTCGTTTGTAATGATCTCAGGCCAATGAATGTTCATGATAACGGCGAAGACACCTATTGATGAAAACTTGCAGCCGAGACGTAATGAAACTTGTAACTTTCCACGTCTCACTTGCATACAGCAAAACGGACTTAACATTTGTGTTGAAGATGCGAAGCTTCGTTTTCTTTGAGATGTTTCGATTTTGCCAAATCGGGTACAGTTGTACAAAGGCGGCGTTTGCTTTTTTAATGCTAGTCTTCACATCATCATCAGCTCCTCCACTTGTTGAAACAACACTTCCCAAGTAAGAAAAAGTGTTGACCTCCTCTATTTCTTCTCCATCGCAGTTTAGAGCTTGTCTGTTTTCTGCATTCATCTTCATAACTTTAGTTTTCCGATGATTTATCTTGAGTCCTGCCGCTTCAGCTACTTCCTTCAGCGCATTCAACTTAAACTGCATATCCGAGTATCTCTGCGAAAGCAGGCATATATCATCTGCGTACACTGGAAAGAGAATAAAAAGTTCTGCAAAATCTGGTAAAATATTCTTTTTTTTTTTTTTTTTAGAGGTGATCCATTTTTGTTAGTATGTTTATTGGATTTAAGAGGAAGCTCCATTAGCCGGCCGATGCCGTCTGCCGCCTATAAGACTAATGCAATAGAATAATACCCTTCAATTCCTTGTTCTTATAAGAAATAAATATAAATGAGGTATAAATAGAAAGGTATTGGTACAGCTGAATGTGTTTTGTTGAACCAAATTTAAAATATCTTTTTCTATTTTACATGAAAACCAAAACAACATTTTTTTTTTACTTTAACAATTTTTTAAGAAAGTACCTTTAATGATACAAAGGATTTTTCTCGCAGTTAACATAAAGCAGTTTGTTCTCTTCAATCAACAAAAAAATCAACGAAATCGGATGAAGAATGAAGGAAAAATATGGGTCTTATAGGCGGCAGACGGCATTTTTGTTATATGGAACCTCCTCATAAAAAAAATTTCCGTTCATCCCCTAAAGTTTGACGATTCATCGACCCTAGATTACTACTCTTAGTTCATTGTTACGTGATCACTATTCATTCGTAAATTTTACTACTTTCTGTTTTATTTTTATTATTTTTTTTTAAACTTTACTATAGTGTTGACTATTTTTTATATTAAATCCTTTATTGTTTTTAAGTGTTTTTAAAAATATTTAACAATGAACTCCTACATATTTTAACTGTAAAAAAAAATGTCTTTTACCACCACTACAAAAAAAAAAATACGTACATTTAAAAAAAAATTAATCTGGAAAAAAAAATCGAAAAAAAATATAAATATTGGAAAAATTAATCGGATATTCATAAAATACATCATTTATAAGTGTTTAATTTATATAAAAAGAGGAAAATGATTTACAATAAGTTCATTAGGTAGAATGCCAAAAATGCCAAAATTAGAGTCCTGTCTTCACTGAGAATCACATTCCTTGCAGTGATTAATATACACTTAGTAGCTTTGAACTCTAAAATCACTATTTATACAATAAACTATTTACAATACTAAAAACTAACAATATAAAAACAATAATTTACAAAAAAAATATTCAAACACTTAATAGTTAAAACTTTCGCAAACACTATTCTTTCGTAAAATATACGGCGCGAGCTTGAGTACAGTAATAACGGTTCAACTTTGAGCTTAGACAGTGGCCTCTATTCACAATGGCAGGAAGGTAAACAAAAAGACAGAGCGTGTCCGTCTTTTGTCTACGAGTTCTCCGAATTTTACAAAGGGCGGGTCGTAATTTTTACGAATGAGTAGTAGTGTTCTAGGGTTTTAAGGTATAAAGAACAAAATGTCGGCAAACTATAGGCCTAGGCGTAACGTTTCTGTCGACAGCACCTAAGAGGCTCCACTCGGACTGTGAGAATCTAAATATTTGGCAATAGTTTTAATAACAGCGCATATCAAGGTTTTACCCGGGGACAATATAGCACGTAATCAAATCAATAAAAGCAATAAACAACATAACTTTCACTTTCCCACAAAGGTATCAATGGAACATAGGTTGGAGAAACTGTCTCAGTTAGGCCTACCTAAATATAAAGCCGAAAGACCTTGTCATTAGCCGGCAGTTTTTAGGCTTTTGTAGATACAGTATAGAAAAACTGTTTTAAAACCGACGACATTTTATAAATTGTTGTATTTATAGGGCTGAGTAAGTTCCATAATGGCCTACAAGAAATTAATCCAAGAAACCAACCTTTGTCCATTACAATTTAAAATCTGCTTTCATTACATCGTATGGTAGGGCTGGGTATGTACCTTGATGGCCTACAAGAAATTAATCCAAGAAACCAACCTTTGTCCATTACAATTTAAAATCTGCTTTCATTACATCGTATGGTAGGGCTGGGTATGTACCTTGATGGCCTACAAGAAATTAATCCAAGAAACCAACCTTTGTCCATTACAATTTAAAATCTGCTTTCATTACATCGTATGGTAGGGCTGGGTATGTACCTTGATGGCCTACAAGAAATTAATCCAAGAAACCAACCTTTGTCCATTACAATTTAAAATCTGCTTTCATTACATCGTATGGTAGGGCTGGGTAAGTACCTTGATGGTCCCCCAACTGGTTTAACCAGAATCTCTATATTTTGTGGAGATCTTTGGGTCCTTAGAGGCGACATTTAATCGTCAGAGCCTAAAAATTTGACAGAATACGTCTGCACGTCAAAATTTCATCAAAATATCTTCACTAGTTTGTACTGTATAACCTGCAGAAAAGATTCGAAAAACAACCTTTTTTGAGCTCACGGTAACCTCAAAACGCTCATATGGAACTCGGCGTTAATTTGTTGGGACATTGACAACTTAAAACAACAAAAGGCATTGCTTACTATCATAGTATCATTGAACATGGTATTGTAGCTGCCTACATCCACCAGGTACAAGACACTGCTTTGAAAACACATATAATTTTGGGCGTAGTGAAACTGCCCCGACATTTTGGGTACTTTTGAAACGATGAAACTGCCCCGCTCATTAAAGAGGATTAGGAAGGGTCGCTTCGCAAGACTGGAAATGCTGAGATTGCCCCGAGCGCCCAAATAATATTGAAAATTTTATTTTACATGTTACGCTAAGGGACCTAACCTAACCTTACAGGCTTATATGCTAGTTTGAGGTTACATTTAAACACATACTACCGAAATTGCGCTCGAGGGAAATTTCAGCATTTCTGGTCTTGAGGGGAGATCCTTCCTAATCCTCTTTTATGAGCGATGCAGTTTCATCGTCCCCATAATTTCAGTGTTAGATATTTTGTGTGAAAGTCTAACCCACACAGCTGCACGGTCAGTTATTACGAGCTCATATTATGTAAAGACAAACTAGAAGGCTTAAGAGCTTTTGCTATACTGTACAATTACCAATGTTTTGTTTAGACGAGTCATTGTTGACTTTATGAAATCGACGCTTGGCGTATTACGAATAGCATCATGCTGGTGTTTTAGTGAGGGCTTGGTAATACTGAACACTCAACCGATTTTGATGAAATAAAATAATTCACGGCGGTTTTTTTGTGATAGTTCAAATAATCGTTGTCGATCTTTTTGCTGATTTAACTCTTTTGATGTCCCTTGAGTCCGAAAAAGTGGTTTTTGGGATTATATCTGCCCCCTGGTGTGTGAGCACTGCTCTATAGCCCAAACGTGTAGAGTTCAATAAAATTTGTGGGTATATTAGCTACATCTCTTAACGTTATTTTATATTTTCGAAAAAAGAAATTTTTGTGTAGGTAGCTGCCATTAAAAAACTGCAAAATTATGATTTTCTCAAAATCGACTCCAACTATTTTGATCAAATTTCGTCCAAATGTAGCCTCTTAGGGCTAAAACAAAACGTACTGGTCGCTATCTGTCAAAAAAATTGTCGGTTGTGAATAATCGACAAAACATTCAAAATATCGTCCACAAAGGTGTTATTTCTCAAAATCCATTCATCCGATTTCGTTCAAATTTTAGTGAAATGTTAAGATTTTGTGTAAATTCGGATGTAAAAAGTTATTAAAGGTTCAGAAATAGTTTGGAAACAAAAAATCAACCTTGACCACTGTCAATAAAAGCTCGATATATCATTTTCGCTTAAGATGTGTTTATCAAGGGAAGCAAGTTTACAACCAAAATAATTATATATATATATATATATATATATATATATATATATATATATATATATATTAAAACTGCGTTCAAAATCATTTTTCACTTTTTAACTGTCAACTACCGAACTGTCTGTGTGAGAAAGTTAGTGCAATATTTTTTCACCATTTATTTCCATTTAACAACTTCTATTTTACTGCCTGGATCGTTATGCAACCACAACAGAAGATGTGTATCATATTAGTATCACAATAGATTGCAGGGGCGACGTCTATTCGTAAAACCTTTGCGTTGTCTAAAATTAAAAGTAAAAATTTGCATTAGGTTCTAATGTAATCCCGTTGTAATACTCTAATTTTCTTTTCAGATGTTGGTAACCCTGGTACTACTGCTCAGCTTGCTGTGCTCTACTCTCGCCGAAGCACCAATGGAGGTTATGCACAGTTGGACTTACGTGGATTTTACATTCCCAAGTCACCAGGCCAGAGAAGCTATGCTACGATCCGAGAAATTCATCCCTAAGCACAATATTATTCTAGATGTGGACGTCTGGGGAGGTATGGGGTGAAAATCACATTACTTAATTATTTTCTAACGAATAAAAATTAACAATTGAAAACAATTCTCGGACGACATTTTGAAATGTTTGAACATTCTTTACATTTTTGTTGAACCATAACTTAATCAATTCGACTGAGATACAACTAAAGTTCCCTTTATTGATGATGTTTCGAACTTTTAGGTTATGTTTTTAACAAATTCGTTTTTTTTTTAGTTATAAATTTTCTTTTTTTTATCGTAGATTACAAGTTTGGATCTAATTGGACGAAGATTTTGAATCTTTGGGGCGTTACAGGATCTGCAGGTAAAAATCCCCGAAATATTAATTTTTCGGAATTTATAAATTATTACTTTAATTTATTTTGAGGTTAGGTAACAATATCTATTGAATATCACCGTTCTTATCGGTTTGGAAGGTCAGGGTTAAGCGTATTAGGCCTATAGAGAAACTTAAGGAAGGTGGCTAAAAAATGTAAATTTCGAACCCTAACCTAACATAACTTTACCTAACCTAACCTAACCTACCCAAGTAAACGTAACCTAACCTATCGTGGGCTACCTTAGATATCTATTTTAACAGAAAAATCTGCCGCTCAGAACATAAAATCAATCTTTAATCAACCGTTAAAAATTGTCCAAACATTAAATTAATACACCCATTACTTTTCCATTTACCAATAAAAATCCGTTAAATCGTTATCATTTCGTAAAATGTTAACTCTTTGTTAAATTGTAAAAATATGGTTCAGTTCTTAACAACGCGTTAACCATTACTATTTAGTTAAACTGTTAAACAATTAACGGCCCGTTAAACCAACAGTTTCACGTTACACTGTTCTTTTGAAAATCAATGGGACTTAATTGACGGACAAAGTTTCGGTTGTTGAAAGGTTTAACAAATTACATCATCACAGTTTTGACAACTTGTGCCGTAATTGTGTCAGCAGTCGGTACAATAATTAGGACGCGATCTCATTCATTGATAATAATGTTTTGTAGTCAGTCATTTGTATTTGTCAACAGCGCATGCTTGAGATTCAGTGCGCACGCGCGGGTCTAGGACAATGTTGCCACATCAGATCAGCTGTCAAACAGTTGTTAAGGGTCTTAATAATTTAAAATCAACGGTGCGAAATCAGTGACAAACTTTTCAACTCGTAATATTGTTTTCCTTGTTGCTTGAAGAGAAAAAACTTCAGTTATCATCGTCTTATAAAAAAAAAAAAAAAAAAAAAAAAAAAAAAAAAAAAAAAAAAAACGAAACAGCATTAAATAAACAACACTGAAAAGGATTTTTATTTAATTTCTGTTAGCATAATTTTACAAACATAAATTATATTTTCTTCTACAAAACAAAAAACCTTTTCTTTACATATTTACAGGATTGTAAACGTGATGGATTAACCCTCAGGAATTCACTCTAGTAAGCATAGACTTGGCAATCACAAGGTAACCTAGCTGGATCTACACCTTTTTTTCATGTAGTCTTGGATAGGATCCCTCTCTTTCATCTTTCCAATAAGAACTCTCTGACCAACTCTTCTTATTTTCCTACTCACACTATTCGAGTATTACACTACTCACACTATTCGAGTATTACACTACTCACACTATTCGAGTATTACACTACTCACACTATTCGAGTATTACACTACTCACACTATTCGAGTATTACACTACTCACACTATTCGAGTATTACACTACTCACACTATTCGAGTATTACACTACTCACACTATTCGAGTATTACACTACTCACACTATTCGAGTATTACACTACTCACACTATTCGAGTATTACACTACTCACACTATTCGAGTATTACACTACTCACACTATTCGAGTATTACACTACTCACACTATTCGAGTATTACACTACTCACACTATTCGAGTATTACACTACTCACACTATTCGAGTATTACACTACTCACACTATTCGAGTATTACACTACTCACACTATTCGAGTATTACACTACTCACACTATTCGAGTATTACACTACTCACACTATTCGAGTATTACACTACTCACACTATTCGAGTATTACACTACTCACACTATTCGAGTATTAAACTACTCACACTATTCGAGTATTACACTACTCACACTATTCGAGTATTACACTACTCACACTATTCGAGTATTACACTACTCACACTATTCGAGTATTACACTACTCACACTATTCGAGTATTACACTACTCACACTATTCGAGTATTACACTACTCACACTATTCGAGTATTACACTACTCACACTATTCGAGTATTACACTACTCACACTATTCGAGTATTACACTACTCACACTATTCGAGTATTACACTACTCACACTATTCGAGTATTACACTACTCACACTATTCGAGTATTACACTGCTCACACTATTCGAGTATTACACTACTCATACTATTCGAGTATTACACTGCTCACACTATTCGAGTATTACACTACTCACACTATTCGAGTATTACACTACTCACACTATTCGAGTATTACACTACTCACACTATTCGAGTATTACACTACTCACACTATTCGAGTATTACACTACTCACACTATTCGAGTATTACACTGCTCACACTATTCGAGTATTACACTACTCATACTATTCGAGTATTACACTGCTCACACTATTCGAGTATTACACTACTCATACTATTCGAGTATTACACTGCTCACACTATTCGAGTATTACACTACTCACACTATTCGAGTATTACACTACTCACACTATTCGAGTATTACACTACTCACACTATCCGAGTATTACACTGCTCACACTATTCGAGTATTACACTACTCAACTATTCGAGTATTAAACTACTCACACTATTCGAGTATTACACTACTCACACTATTCGAGTATTACACTACTCACACTATTCGAGTATTACACTACTCACACTATTCGAGTATTACACTACTCATACTATTTTGAGTATTCAAAGGCTAGGAGACTTTATTTTATACTCCTTTCTTTCTTTATTATGAGGTGACGATGACCAAGAGATTTTCTTTCAATTTCTATTTTTTGTTCTGTTTTGTAGTTCAAAATCTTCATTTTAAAATTGTATATAATTTGTATGTATTATATTAATGCGCTTAAAAAAATATTTTCCATGATAGGGTCAACCATATGACGAGTAATTAGAGTGATAATAACAATAGACTGCTACACTAACGCAAGTCACAACATTACATGACATATAGTATTATTACTTATGATGACTGAAACTAAATTGTTAGATTGTATCAGTTTTATGTGTTGGCTAACCTGCAGTTATTCATTTGACAGCTACAGCTGTTTGCAATCTTGTCTGTTTGAAAACCAATTGTGATTTCTGTTTACATTGGTAGAGACCTTGATCTGCCCATATAATTTAACATATCTTACAGGACCTGAGAAACCAACTTTTGGGTATTAAATTTACAAAATCTGGTTGTATTACATTGTGCTATAGGTAGTATTACACTTTGTTTGTTTTATATTCTTTTCATCCTTTTTTGTAAGATGATGATGACTAAAAATTGTTTCCTTTTGAATAACAGAAAAGTAAAAACTGCAACTTTTTATAGATGTTAACATCTCGCATCTCATCATTAACTGTACATTAACAAAGCATTTTACCTAAGTTGAAACATTAGAATAAAAAATAGATGTTAATTTAATTAATTAATAATGCATTCCTAGAAATTTATAAATTTTTCAAAGCACTTAAGACATTATTCTGAAATTGCATCCTTACATCAAGAACTATTTGAATTGTTATCATTGTCACAACAGCTTTCTTTAAAATATAACTCTAGTTCTCTTTTCTTTCCAGGTCAAGGACAGGCTCGCAAAATACTTGTCACTTTACCTCGGATGAAGCCAGGTATTCCAGCAACTCTTGCAACGGTGTCCAACCACAAGTACAAAGGAAAAACACTCTTGTCTCCTTATCCTGATTGGAGTTGGCATAGACAAGGCGACTGCGATGGCATCACTTCTGTCTTTAGAACACAAGTACGTTCTCTTCGGATTCAAGATGTTTCAAAAAGGAATTTACAACTTTAAAAACATATAGAAATTTATTCAGATTACATACAGAATTGGTTGAGGTGACCTTTTAAATCAAAACACTTCAAGTTGGACTAATGTAGTCCTATAGTACCAAATGCAGTCAGTATAAACGCTAATACAGTTGCAGTTTAAAAAGGTTACTTTCACCGGTGTGAACATGCTTGCTGCTATTTCTGTTGGGTTTTTTTTACTTGTTGTTTAAAGGCAAAAATCAGTCATCATCACATTATAAAAAAAAGGAATAAAAGAGCATAAAATAAAGACCCGTAGCCCTTGAATACTCTAATAGTGTCAGGGTTAGAAAAAAACAAGAGTTGACATGACAAATCACCAGATCACCAACAACTTCCCTAAGCTTCTGTGAAGTCAGACAGTTCTGCCCTTACCCAATCCCTTAGCTGAGAAATCGAATTTATGCCGTAACTGCAGAACTGACACCTAGCCTACTGGTTCCCATTTGGCAAGGAACCAACATCAGGTGGGTCGTCTCCCTAATCACAAATGGTATTCATATCGAACCAAAATGACAATTAATAAAAAACATGATACGTTTTGATTTAAAATAACACCATGACCAATTATGTTTATGACAGGGTTTTAAAATATAAATTCCTTTTTGAAACACCCTGTAATTTGTGTCCAGGCATTGTGAAAACGTCTTGTCTTTATAGAATTGCCACATTCTGTAGTGACAAGTCAGGAAGTGTGGTTTACAGATCCAATATCTTTTGAGTACATTTTTCGACACTCATAGTATTTGTTTAATTTCTGCTGACATGTTTCAGACGACTTCCATTTTCAAAAGATATAATTCTATATATCAAATAGCGGCAAATAATGGTTATAGAAAAAACATAATATGAAAGCTGTTCAGAAAAATCAAATCGATAGCCGAGAAAGGCCGTAGAAAAACAAAAGTATGGGCCAAGTTTAATTTCACAGGAAACAAGACATAAAATTTAAATGTTATTTAACACGTTGACTACTAACGTCCACGATCTGGACGCAGGGGGGTGCTGCCAAGTGCACGCGTCTATGATCGTGGACGCCATGGTTTTGTTGCTTAGATTCGTCAGTGTTTTTAGCATTTGTGTGGTGTGGACGACTGGTTTTGCGCATGTGGGGAGATAGTTTTCTTCCATTTTTGCGATCGTAGTTTTCAGTTCCCGTGTTTCCATGGTAACATATGTGTTATGTGGACGTCTCCATGTGCTCATGCCCACGATAGTGGGCGCAGACTAAAATGGCCTAAAATACATTTTTTTGCCCAAATTGTCTTCCTACATGTTTTTCCATCATAACACATCTGATATTAAGTAAAAAAAAAATTTTTTATTTTTAGCATGTGCCAACCACTATTGCATGACTTTTAGCAGTCAATGTGTTAAAAACATATAATATGAAAGCGGCAATGAACACAAATAACACACTAAAGAATATAACAGCAATACAATTGAAGAAAATTATAGTTGCAACAACACTAGGGTTTATGAAATTTAATGTGGTTGTAACACAATATCCATAAATTTAAGATACAATTTACAGGAACACAGATCTTATAAATGTGAAAGGGAGAATTCAAACCCCATTAAGGGGTTATTGTGAGTGGATGTAGTTCTGTAGTTGCCAATCAAAAGTGTAATATTACATCATTTGATGTTACAGGTAGACCAGTGTAATATTATAGACCTATCATTTGATGTTACAGGTAGACCAGTGTAATATTATATCATTTGATGTTACAGGTAGACCAGTGTAATATTATATCATTTGATGTTACAGGTAGACCAGTGTACTATTATATCATTTGATGTTACAGGTAGACCAGTGTAATATTATATCATTTGATGTTACAGGTAGACCAGTGTAATATTACATCATTTGATGTTACAGGTAGACCAGTGTAATATTATATCATTTGATGTTACAGGTAGACCAGTGTAATATTATATCATTTGATGTTACAGGTAGACCAGTGTAATATTATATCATTTGATGTTACAGGTAGACCAGTGTAATATTATATCATTTGATGTTACAGGTAGACCAATGTAATATTACATCATTTGATGTTACAGGTAGACCAGTGTAATATTATATCATTTGATGTTACAGGTAGACCAGTGTAATATTATATCATTTGATGTTACAGGTAGACCAGTGTGGGAGATTGTGGATCCTAGACAGTGGCACTGTAGATGTGTTCACAGATGAACCCAGAAGGATTTGTAGGCCACAGATACTAGTGTTCAATCTACACAATGATAAACTTGTGGGTGAGTTCATTTTGGAATATCAACTGTAATAAATAAATATGAAAAACTAAAATGATAGGTATAAGTATTGCATTTCATCAAAATTTGGATATGATTAGAATATTCCTGTAGAAAGTTATCTTGGTAACAATAATAATTATAATTATAATAATTTGTTTTCGCTATTCCGAATATTGATATACTAGTTCAAATATATAACACTTACCGTCGTCAATAGAAAACACCCTTAAAATATTACATCGATGTAAGAAGGGAAATTTCATGAACGCATTGGAACAGTATGAAATAAACAGATATTTCAAAATTGACAGTAACTTGTTGTTAAACGAAAAACTAAACTTTAATTCCAATGCATTGTACGACACCGTGTTAAGTCAAGTAGATAACGTAACTCAACCCCTCCCAATGTCAATCTGTGATACCAGTAATATTCGAGACTCTGTGCAGTAAGGACGTAGACAATGATTCATGAATCAATTTTAATCGTATGTACGTGTAAGTGTTTCGTGTGTAATTTTGCTCTTGTGTAATGTGTATAAGTGTTTGTAATTGACGAAGGGAAACCAGATTACATCTTTACAACTTGATAATGGCTGAATAGCCGAAACGGCCGTCGTTTGAACGATGCAAACAGAATATTGACGACGGTAAGTCTTATATATTTGAATTAATAATTATAACTTATACAAATGTATAATTTCAAGGTCATTATGCTCCAATAGTAGAGTTTCATGGGTCTATTTTACCTACAACATTTATTTTATTTTACGTATATCAATGCTACAACTAATTCTGAAGTGTTAAAATAACATTTTAGTTGAAACAACAAAAACAAAATCAATAATAATAAATCCTATAACAATAACCTCTCAGCGGGTTCACTCATATTAAGTAGGGGTACGGCGATCTGAAGATACTCTAGATGGATCTAAGCACTTTATTCATCTAGTCTTGGGTTAGATCTTTCTCTTTTATTTTTCCTATCAAGTCTTCCTTTATCAAATATTATTTTCTTCTGATCCTGATGCTATTAGAGAATTCGAGGACTAGATGTATATATTTTATACTCTGTTTTTCTTAAGGCGATTTTGGTCTTTAAAAATCAACAATGTAACAAATTAAGTTAATAAATATATAATCAACAATAACAAAATAAACTTAAATGACCAAATCTCTAAACCCTACCATAACACCACACTCAACTCAATCTCATTACTTCACTCTTAAAAGTTGCCACATTGGCGACACCAAAGAAGTTCACCACCGAGCAAACTGCAGAACACAGCTTCAGTAAATGAAGGATCCGTGATATACATAATTTGTGGTTTGATGACTTATACCAGACAAAAGTTAAGTATTCTATTTGGTAGTATAAAGTTTACAAGCTGCAACAACTTCACCATGCTAATTATAAGATTGTAAAGAAATATGACATGACAGAGCCAAAGTCTTTTCTCAAGAGATAAAATTCTAAGTCGTTTCTCAGGATTGTCCACAGGTACATTCTTATGAGGATAACTCGGTTTCATCCTCATGAAGTGGATAAAACTTCTATGTATGTCTTTAACGCAGAAGACATCTCATGGCAATCTGAATATAAAGCTTAGTTTTTCAGTTTTTCTCACTTGCGTGCTCTCACCGGGTAACTAGGTAACCCATTTTTATATGAACAAAATAAAAAACTTCCCCACTTACTAGGCTTTGATATTTTTCTTGTATAAATAAAAACTTAAAATAACGTGTTTCAGAAATATTCTTCGTAGTTTTCACCCAATAATAAGAACTGACTTGTATCACAAAGTGTTTTTGTCAATTAATTACTAACAGTTTTAGCTAACTTTTCAGCTACAATAAGAATGAAGATATTAGTGTGTTTGTTGTTAAAAAAGTAAAATATTTTGTCTCTTATAAACTTGTTGTAAATTTAATAGTTTTTGAGATATTCAACATTAAACATTTTATTAAATTATTTCACAAATTTTCAGACAATAGGGATTATAATCTAAAATCTAACTTGGTCTCATTATATAGAGCTTTAATTTCAAAGTGATTAAAGGAAATGAACTAGATACTTATTTAACTTTGTTTACAATAATTACAGTAAGCTTATTATGTATTGGGTCAGTAGTTAAGCAATTTTAAGCATGTCTAATGATGTCTCAAATAATTTGTCCATTTAACAAACAGTTTCTAACATTTTTTTTTTCTTTGCAGTACATAATCTGTAGTAAATTGTAATTTCATCCTGATTAAAACTAGTAAACAAATAAAAGATGTCTTTATCAAAGCTATCAAACGATTGGGTTTATGGAAAAATACCCAGGTATAAAAATTCTTAATTAAGTGCTCTATCTAATGCTGTACAAGTTTGATTAAGTTAAGAAAGCTCCTGTTATTTTTCAATCAGTCCCACCATTTCGTTACGGAACGTAGAACCTCAACAAAGTCTTTTATTTGGTTGTATTTTTTGCAATCTCTTTATCTTCTTCTCAGGGTTTATCTATGTACCTTGCCTCTTCTAAAATTTTACTTCTCCATTATTTCTGAGATGCTTTCTGGCAGGGCTCCTCTGTGGGTCCAACACTTACTACATCCTTAGCAGGTCCATTAGGGCATTAGGGCTTAGAATATCTCCAAGCCACTCTCATTTTCCCCTGTGTATTTCATTATGGAACAGCTGTTAGTTTACTTTACCATATTTTCCTCTTTCTATCTGAACTAGTCAAAAAATATGTCAAATTCTTTGTAAACATTTATTTGTGAAGACTTGCTTCCTCAGGGGCTCATTGAGTAAGCATAGGTGAGGCAATCCCGAAGTCTTAGTTGGACTAAACCTTTTTTATCTAGTCTTGTGTTAAACCCTGTTTATTCATCATTCCTATAAAGTCTCTCTTGACCAACACTTGTTCTCTTCTGACTCTAATGCTGTTGGAGTATTTTAAGCGTTGATTTTATTTTATGCTCTTTTCTTCTTTTTTTTTTAAAGGAATTGATGAATGCGAGGTTTTTTCTCTTTAAACAACAAGGGAAGAGAAATATGAATGTTTGCAACATTTTGGAGTTGTTTTAATTGTTTTACATCCGTATAAAAGTGACAAGAATACATGTTTGTATTGAAATACGCAGTGTAGTGTTGATGCTCCACATTCCACTAAGCATACCAAATGCTTTTCTGGATTCTAACTTTCACATCTTTAACTGTGCCACCACAATATCCATCACGCTGCCCAGGTAGGAGAATTTGTTGATAGTCTCTATAGGTTTGTTATTGAGGTACAGAGTCTGTGTTATATGGCACCTTTAATACCCAATTCAAGTTTTTCATAGCTCTTATAATTTAAAATGGTGGGCAAGATAAAATGAAACAATTTTAAATATTTTCTTAACTCTGTTGTTCATTTCACAGGACGTTACCGTTTCCCTGACAGTGTACTGGACAAAGATTCCTTACTAATCACGATCGCTGTAGATACCAGAGACGCTTCATGTTCCAGTACTTTTGCCTATGTTGCCGATGTAGTTGCTTTTAAGATAATAGTTTTTGACGCAGCTAAAGAGAAGTCCTGGAGAGTAGCGAGCAACTTGTTCTATCCTTATCCACTCGCAGGAGAGTTTAACATTAATGGTGTTAGCTTTGATTTGATGGATGGAGTATTTGGGCTTGCTTTAGGTAGGTGATATTTTCAAATAATGATCTTATAGTATATTTTTTAAATAAAAAATATGATTATCATGCAGCTGATACATTTTTGTTAAAATTTAATAATAAAGGCCTGATTATTTTTATAATTATGAATGGCTGTATAAATGTCCAGTCAAGGGCAGATGGAGGTTGCTTTATTATAATTTATCATGACTCCAGTTAGTTTAAAACATATTTGATTTTTTCAGAACCATATAAAAATGGCAACCGCCGTCTTTATTTCCACAGCCTTGCAAGTTTCCATGAGTCTTGGGTTGATACTTCTGTCATCAGAAACAAATCCTCTGCCACCAGTTCACCACGATCTTTCCACGTCTACGATGGTGTTCGGGATTCACAGTCTGGTGCCCAGTATATGACAGAGAATGGAGTTATGTTCTTTGGACTTCTGACAAAGAATGCTATCGCTTGTTGGAACTCAAAACTTCCATACGGATACTCAAATATAGAGATCGCTTCTCAAGTAAGTTTAGAGTTACGTGTAAAATGGTTTGCAATTAGGTTTCCATGAGTGTTGCATTGCAAACTGTGTCTCAATTGTAGTCACTAATAAAAATGGAGAAAAACCATAAACAGTTGGCCTATCAGTGTTAATTTTGGTAGTTAGTAATTTAAAGTTTATTATTCTAGTTGATTGCTGAGTACTAACATCTTTGCTATAGTGATATGCATCGGAAAACTATGTCTATACAAGCACTCGTAAAAAGCGATTGATTTGAATCGGTTTTGGAACTATTGATAGCTAAGATTTAGAGCTGGATTTGTGTACAATTTTATTTTTCTAAGTTTTGTACATAGAGTAATTCTCAGCATTGTTTCATTCCACAACTCTACAGTGTGGTCAATGTTTTATTAGACTAATAAATATACTAAACATTTTTCATTCCTAAAATTTTTGTAAAACTCTAATATTAAGAATATTTCTATATGTTAGAATTAAAAACAAAACAAACAAAATTGATAGTTATGAGCAGCTGAGCAACTACATCTTTATCCCTGGTTTTTTTTTTTAGATGTCATTACCAAAATTTACATTGGTGTTAGTAAATTTCTTAAAATAGTGAGTACAGGTGTGCCAATCTCTAATCGCTAGCTGGAACTTAACCTTTTCTCATGTAGTCTTGGATAACATTCTTTTTTTAAATCTTTTGTATCAGGTCGGTGAATTTTTATTCTTTGTTAACCCTGGTGCTATTTACAATATTTGAGGGTTAAAGGTTTCTATTTTATAGTCTTTTCTTCTTTTTTCAGGGCGATAAAGACCAAGCACCTTTAAACAACACACATAAAAACCTTTTAATTTATTTTTCATTGTGGGAGACAATAAAATTGCATACAACAAGTCATACATTACAAGACACTTAAAACTTATACATAAATAAACACATTTCAAATCTTCACAATAATAAATTATAAATCATTACAATCAAAACATGAACAATTTTTTACCAAGATAGAGGCAGTATAACAAACAATTTATTATAATTTAAACAAATAAATACTTGAACACTACAACACTCAAGTTTATACATTTCCGTCCACTGCCATTGATTAAATATATTGTATTGCAAGTGTCAACAAAAACCACAACAACATGTCTGTCCCTATCGAGAATTTGTCATTCTACCTGCCAATTATGACTGAGGAACACTGAGTAAAAGGTTTCAGAAAATAGTAACTCCCTCAGACTGTTTTTAAAGGCTTTTTGTCCTGAATTTGTTTTAATTTTTTGGGGAGTTTGTTTACAAAGATACCACCAGCCTGACTTGGCAATTTATTATGCTTCTCAAGTATGTGTGCCCTCTTTTGGAGATCATTTTTTTCCTAGTGTATAGTTATGCATTGTCTTTTGACATTGGGCATATATTTATACTTGTAGTACATTATTACCTCAAAATTGTGCATACATGGTAAAGTGAATATAGAAAGGTCTTTATAGGCCAATTTGCAGGATTCCATTAGGATCAGGCCAGTTATTACTGTCACTGCTTTTTATGTAGTGTAAATACTCGTCTTACATTTTGGATTGTTGAGTTACCCTACACAGAAATTCCATAATTTAAGTACGGAAAAATCATCCCTTAGTAGGCCATACTCAGGGTGTTAACAGTGCCAAATGTTTTCACTGTCCTCAACAAATATATATTTGATGATAGTTTTCTGCATATGATGTCAATATGATCTGACCAGTTTAATTGATTGTCAATTAACAGGCCAAGGAACTTTGCTGATTGACTTTGTTCAATGACTTTCTTGCCCAAAGTAACAATTGGACCACTGCTGTTATTTTTTTTTTACTTAAGTTAAAGTTCAGTAGTTTGGTCTTATCTGCATTTATGTGCAAGTTGTTTTGAGCAAAATATTGACACGCAGAGTTTGTTTCAATAAGAGATTGTATTTCCAAATTTTGTGTAGAATCTGATTTAATTGTACGTGTAGTGTCATCTACTAATTGAATCAAGCCATCAGTTGCTATATATGATGACAGATCATATATATTATAAATAATAATGAACATGATTTTTTGAATCCAGTGGCGCTAGCTTTCAAACTGATTGTCGAACTCTATATACTGGTTGTTTTAGATGTTAGTAGTTCAAATTGTTTTCCTTATTTTGAATATGTAACTATGTTAGTTTTTTAAGTTATAATATTTTCAAATTAAATTTACATTAAGTGACTCCTGTTTCACAATTATCTTTTGTGAACAGAAAATAAATTAAATGAAATGACCATATGTCAAGGGGAAAAAGTTCAAACAAGAACTTTTTCAAAATGAAAACAACACTGTTTTGTTTTATGATCACAGGTTTAATGTCTTATCTCTGTTACAGGATGATGTTAATCTCCAGTTTGCATCAGGTCTTAAAGTCTACAAAGGTTATGTTTGGGCGTTAACATCTCGTTTCCAAAACTATGCCAAAGATAACGTCAGTCCAATTGAAGACAACTACAGAATTGTAGTGGGTAAAGTCAGCGATATGACTCGAGGTACAAAGTGTGAGTCTGTATATAAGCCTTACATTCCCAGTCAATCTACTGATGATGACAAACCGTTTATATTTAATTCTTGAGGTTTAGCCCCTAGCGGCTCAAGGTATGACTTTGGCCGCTATCGGAAGTTCCCCGTTCATTTCAGAACGGTTGTTAACACAGACACTTATTACATTAATAATGCAGTTGAGATGGGTTCAAATTTTACAAAACAGTATAATTATGTTAGGATCTTTCATTGAGGGTTTATGGTGAGATTCAATGAATCTAGGTAGTTGTAAGATTACATTAAGAAGTTTTAGATTTTAGTTATAATTTTGAAAATTTCCGGTTTTAAGATAGTTGTAATTGTTGTACAAGAAAATTGTAAAAGTAATTGCAATTCTTAACTCTTTTATAAAATAAAATAAAAACTATTTTCTAAATGAAATTGCAGAGATAGTTTAACCCATTTTTAATATCATTGAATTTTTTGTCTTTGTTGTTTCAAAGCGAAAAACTTCTTAGATATCATAAATTTTGTATATCGTCGCTTAAGAAACAATACCGCCTAACTTACATTTTTAGCGAAATTGAGTTATTGATACCAGCGTATTCTGCCGGATCTCCCGCATCAACTAGCAAACGTAGTTTGGCTAAAAAAAAATCAGATAGCAGCAAAATCATGCTGTAAAGAAAGCGCCTATCTACACAAAGCAGAATGCTTAGAAACAACACCGCCTAACTTCAGTAGGCTCCATGCTTTCGTATAGAGAAAAGTGACGCAATGTCGCCTGCTTGAGTAGTACTTCAATTTGGTAGTTTTAATAGTTTATACATTTTTTATTTTGTTAGTGTTGGCATCTCTCGTGATAACGGAAACCGATTTCTTACTAGCAATTAATTTTCGTGATCAATTTTTGGAAAAACAAGAGTGCAAAACTGTTATTGTAGTTAGGCGGTATTGTCTTCATAGACCTTTAGTAGTTCGGCGGTGACAGTTAAACTAATAGTAAGAATAAAAGAAAGGAGTGTAGAAAATAAAATACTGAGTACAAGACTGTTTAATGGCTTACTTTGTCATTATCAAAGACAATTTTTGTAAATAATGTATTTCTGTCTGCATTATTAAAATGTTCTAGATAGTCAAAAGTAAAATGAAGTTTTTATTTTAATGCCACCCAAATAACAAAAGACAACCAACCAATACCGCCTAACTACAATTATTTACTAGCCAATACCGCCTATCTAAAATTCATTAAGAACCAATAACGCCTATCTACAACCCGATAAGAACCAATACTAACGAAGTAAATTTATTAAATTAGATTTATCTTTTTCAAAGACAGAAAAGTAATTCAAACCATCTTTTTCGAATTAAAATAGCATTATATTAAATATCCCTTAAATATACTTGAAAATAAACAGTTTTTTGTCCCTCCTGTAAAGTTGATGAAATGTTAGTTAGGCTGTATTGTTTCTTAAGCGACGATATTCAGTTGTGGATGATGGGCACATAGTTTTTGATCCATTAAATACTATTACTAAAAGTCATAGATTTTGTACACAGTTTCATTTCTTCTATTACATTGCAAGTGCTCAATAATTCTGTTACTTAAAATCTGGTTCGAATTTCCATTATTCCCCATTCTGGCCTCTAAGTATTATATAAATTTGTTATAGTTTATGCAAGTTATTGTTTCAAACATGTTACAGATGTGTAAGTCTTAAGAATTGTGATTATTTCATTTACAGTCATCTTGAATATAAGGTAAGTTCTTTTTGTGGTAATGTTAGACTTCATTGTATCAATCAGATTTTCTAACTCTCGTTAGAGTAGTGGAAAGGGGTCATCTCAGTAGTGTGAAGATCAGGCTCTTCCCCTAACCCTCCTCCTGATCAGAAATCTCTCCCTCCAAGCGTTACCACAAGACGGAGAACCTATATTTAACTTTTTCCGTTTATTTAAATATTCTAAACTGAAATTAATCTTTTATGTTTTTCTATGCAATTAGTTAAGTGTTAATTATAAAACATAGTAATACCCAACTGTGATAAAGGTTCTAAACCTAGATTTAAAAACAATTTTGTGACGTGATAGTTAAAAATGAGTTCTGATAGAACCTGTACACCGTTCCACAATTTAATTGTTATTGTGTAATTGCTTTAGTATTTGCTTTACAAATTGTATAAAATAAGCACAACAGGTATACAAAATACATTAAACTGTTTGTGTTCTGAAAGAAAAATAACTAAACATTAACGAAATATATTTAATTTGCATTTTGTGATGTCTAAGTTGCTGTTTATTTGGTCTATCACATGACTTCTTAGTCGAGATTAGACATGTTTCAGAGCCGTAACCCTATCATCAGGAATAGTAAATCATTCTGAAGAGATCGTTGAACATAAAACAAAATAGGCTTTACATAAAACACTACACAATAATTCCACATATTATAAAACATATATATATCTGTATTGGTGCACACCTTGTCATGGCCGATCACAGATTGTGAAGAAAATGTTGAGTTGAACTGTCTATTGTTATCATTCTTTATCTTATTCAGGTGGTTGATGCTATGTCATATAGGTAATGTGAAATGAATGATAGATGGTCATTTAAAATATCATCTGGTTAATATTTGAATGCTTTATATATTATTATTTCATACTCTTCTGTAACATTCATTAACCTGCTTTTTGCACATGTGTGTAAGGCTCCACAGTAGAATCAAAGTCGCCTGATTGTTAGTAATTAGTTGATGTGCATAATTAGATTTAGTATTATTATAGTTATTTTTGGAAATATGTTCTTTATAATGTTCTCTAAACATTCTTACTGTTTGGCCTGATAATGGAGTTACGGCTCGAATCTCGACTAAGAAGTCATATGACAGACCAAATAAGGTAATTAATAGTTATAAGTAACGAAATAAAATATAACAAACCTGCCCTAATAAAACATGCATTCAATACACTCCTAACTTAATGTTAAACATCGTAGAGGTACATTTAAAAGTACATATTACAAAAATTAAAACAATATAAATTATGTAATATTTTTATTATAAAAATAAATTATATAATATGTTAGACATATTTAATAATCATTAGCGAATTTCCAAAATAAAATGAACTATTTCAGTAGCTCTTTAGTAAAATCTAGATCCAGAAGTATGAAATGTGCTCCGTCCCTGACCTCTAGGCCATGTTTTGAGTGTTATTTTTAAATACGCTAATTGTAAGTTTGTTTAATTAATTTAAACATAGTAGACAAGTTTTTTTAACTAGTAAAATCATTCAGTTTCGAGATGGTACCACTTTAAAATCATCCACCTTCAATAATTTAGTAATAATTCAACTGAAAAATATCCTACATTAAGTTAAAATGTGCAAGTAGTGATTCTGTACGTAACTATATCACCCTCAACTTTTTATAATAAAAAATAACAAAGTTATAGTAAAAATTGGAAGTTTGAATCTGTAACTCCCAATTTTAAATTTGAATTGTGAATTTACACAAATCATGATATAAGTATGTGTTAGAATATGTTAAAAATATATACAAATCATAGTATAAACATGATGAGTTTTCAATTTGGGTATTATAGACAACTACCACAGTTTTTTCTAATAAAAAAAAATTATATAACTCTCATTAGCATTTTAAAACTGGAAGCATTGATTATTTTGTAGACTAACACATTTTTTTTAAATCCTAGTTCTTTTTGTATACATTATTATTTCTTGTTTTAGTACAGTATTTAATTAAAAATAAAATTTTCTTCTTAGAAATCACCCATCTGAATATAAAAATTTCCAATAAGATCTACACGATCATTAGCATTAGATTAATTTATATTAGTTTTTACAGTATTTTTCCGTTTAGATATTAAAGAATTTCTTTCAGCTAGCCTATACGTAAAACCAAGTACATTATTTGTATTGAGTACATAATAACAACATAAAACCACAAACTAAATGATGTGAATTACTAATTTGGTACATAAATGTACCTATTTACTGAAACGTCCACAAAATAGGTGTCTGAACGGAAAATTATTGTAAATATTTTAGTTATAGTTTTTTAGTTGAATTTAAGATAGTAATTTAAATTAGGTTAGGTTAAACAGAAAATGAATTGGTTTGTTATGGCCGTTATAAGATGATTCATAATAAAGCAATCCAGAATGTAAATAATTACATCTTGGTACATTGCACATACTTTGTCTTGGGATGTAGTGGACTCATGTGCAAAATATGTAGTACCTCGACTTTTAACTAATTGCTTATATTAGGGAACTTTATAAATTTAACGCTGGATCATCCACATTAAGTAGAAATCCAGGTAAATGTTTCTTTATTCAGGAATGAAATGCCATTAAAATCACAGTGGTGTGTTTATAAAATTCACATTGAGAGCAACGCACTTCCAATGCTTTGAGCAGTATTTTCGGTTGATAGTTTTGTAGTATTTTTCTGTAGTTTGAAGAACTACAGAAATATGGCAGGAATTGTGACTCTTTTGTCTACTTTTGAATATAAGCAAAAGCTTTTTTTGCATAATTTATCATAATATATAATTAAAACAAATCCATTTTTAATAAGATGTACTATGAAAGAGTAAAGTTTAAGTTATTGAAAGAGTAAAAAATTGTTCAAAATTTATATTGTATCATTTTTATTCTGGTCTAGCAATTTTACAAAAATTAATATATATGCATGTAATAACTAAAACTGCAAAAGCCACTAATGGGCTTGTATGCAACTTACACGTTGAACAGACTCTTACAATTATAAATTGTTTTAAAGATGAAAAAGACAATTCAGTGACAACGCAAAAGAGAAATAGAAAGGTCTTTCACTAAATTACTTCTTAAGTTATCTATAAATGTATTTAAATAACCTTAAATTTAATCAATTAAATATTACAATCCTTAATATGAATCCAACAATTAAATATCAGTATTAAACATTTATCATAATATAATAATAATATTGAACATAATACAAATTTAAAATAAAAGAGAACACTAAAGCTTATAAATTCATCAAACACTACCATTGAACATAATAAATAAATACAATAAAATAATAATTAAAAGAAATTACAGGTTAAAAATAAAAGAAAACAAGTCAAAATGCAAGTGAATAATAAACTAAAACAAATACAAAAAAAAACACATACACTATATTGTAAGTTTTGGTTTATATAATCTTAAACCAGATTAATTATTTTATTTTATTTATTAAACGCTTATAAGGACACAACTGTATCAAAACCATCTGGTAAGCTATTAAATATCATTGGTATACATTTAATTTTATATCTTAGATTTTTTTCATAATAAACAAGATATTTTACATTTTACTTCTTCGTGATATGCATTAATAACAACTATGTAAATGAAATAAAAATCCACCATTAATCAAGCAGTGGCTTCATATTGAAATCTACTAGATCTCAGAACTGTTGAATTAGAAACTTGCCCATTAGCATAAATGTAGCAAGTAATATTGAACGAGTTGGTTTTAAAGGGGATAACTTTTTTATTTCATTTTACTCCAATTGTATCTTAAATTAAACACATTTTTTAAGTCAGCATATTTCCCGTCTTATCACCTTTAAACAACAACATTCTACCGTTGTTGTTCCACATCCAATGGACCAACAAATATTGTCATCTATGCTGAGTGATTAGAGATAAATAATCGATTACCTACCCAAGATGTAAATTCTTACGTACCAATTCATTTTCTATTTATATATTGTCAGATATAAGCTACACATTTTGTGGTTTGTTTCTTTAATATGTGTGTACATAATATACTAATATATACTAACTTATGTATGATGTTTAGTTACATAAAATAACCTAACCAGAGAGTATGTATAAGAATAATAGTAGATAATATTATATGTGATTTCTGTATAAATAATAATATGAGGGTTATACAAAAAGTAAGAACCTTGTTTATTTTTAAAAACATAAAAGTTAAATATAATATATGTATTAGCAAGTTAAAGAATTTGTCATAGTGTACAAATTATAATTCACCATTGTCAAAGATATCGGTCACAGTATATTAAGGACACTCAAGGACAGTTGTGTTGATGATGCTGTTTCAAGGAAACACCACTACAAACTCCTTTATTAAAAAAATGTCAAAGTCTAAGCTATTATATAAATGTTAAAAAACTTGAATTCCACAAAATTGTGACCATCATTTTGTGTGTTGACAATGAGACTACTTGAATGGTACTACACAAAATATTTACTTTAATCTTTAAAAAAAGTTTCCACATGTAGCTTTTATTCATTATATCTTGTGGGGGGATACTCACACAGGCTCCTCTCGACTATATCCCTTATAAATCTATTTTCAAAGATGATTCAAAGTATTCATCCTGTATTCTACCCAGGTTTCACATAGAACCCATGTAGACCATGGGATCACCATATGCACACCCTAACTCATCGAACTTCTTCAGAGCAAACACTTTACACTTGTACAGGTATTCTGCCATTGGAGGGAAACAAACAGCTATCCTGTTCTACTAATCATATTTTCTTGAAATGATACTTCACTGGGCAATGAAAAGTCAACAGACCTATCGTCCATTTTAAGTCCTTTCGCTCAGGATAAATATTTGATAGTTTTCTAATTGTAAAATCGGAGAAACCTCTACTTGTCAGCCCAGAAATTTCCTCACAATGGAGAGAGCAGCTCTCTCCCTTCAGCCCTCAGCCACATTTCGTAAATGACCTTTGTACCTTCCACAGAAGGGTTCAGGACCATGGAGGGGGTGGGTTTCATTGCACCTCACTCCCAGCTATGACTCAAATGACAAGGCACCCATTTTAGGGTGACATTGTTCTCCCTTAATATATCATTTACCATATTAAAGTAATCTGACAATAGCCTGGATTCAAAGGTAATGATTCTAATATTTTCAGAGAGGTTTGGTTATCGAAGTATTGAGGTGCATTTGTATCCTCTCTTAAGAGATATTTAGCTATGGACTTCACCTTAGAATATTGAGGCAACAATTTATCATTGCTGCTGGATAAATGTTTTATATATTTAAAAAAACTCCTACCACGCCTGAAATCAAGCTCTGGTCTCCTCTATTCTGCCTCTCTAACTAACTCTCTCTAATAACAGCAAATGACTTTCATCGCACTCCCTGGATCTCTCTCGCATCCGGAGGAATACCCTTGGACACCCTTACATTATGATATGGCAACATGTGGGGTGTTGATTTACTTGAGCATTTTATGCAAATGGTTCTTACTTTCAAAATGACTCTCATATTGATAATTAGTGCGTCCATTTTAAAAGTAGAGAATATTTAGTATTTAAAAAAACTCTGAACATACATATCTATTGTATTTTACAACCTTCAGTGCAATCAAACTTACCTACTTCCCATATTTTAATGTTGCTCTAAATGTTTTTTTTTTTTTTTTTTTGGTGAGAAAATCAAATTTTTTAATGTTTTGAAATAATTGATAATTCTTTACATCGAACTACAGCAACACTTGAATTACTAAATTTTTTTTATTTTTAATTTACTTATAAAATTGATACACTTTTATATAAGTATGTTTAGGATAACTTTAATATGTATAATTTTTAATATAAGTACTTTATAAATACCAAAGGCCTACAAGACTTCTCATCAAATAGAGCCTCTCTTCCAAAATTTAATAAATACTTTTGCTTTAAACCTATTTTGTAAGAAAATTTTCTTGTAAAAATGTTTTCTTCAATATATTTTTCCAGTTTGATAATTTCCTGTTCATTACAGACAAAATTTTGTCATGGTCATGGAGATATAGTGTTGCATTAAAATCGTTTGATAAATAACCTTGGTTAAAAATTGCTGATTACTGTATGTATATATGGAGTAAGTATTCAAACACCCTCATTCTTAACTTAACTTCTTTAATCCTTTGGGCCATTACAAAGGGCTTCTACTGAATTTAATTTTTTGCCAAATACTTTACCTCATTTCATGTCTTACCTCCTTTATATATGTCGTTTCTATTGTCCTTGTAAATGTTATCTGAGTCTTCTAGGTTTTCTCCTTCTTTATGAGTTCACTCCAAAGCGTATTGGCCAATATTGTTATCATGCCTCTTAGAGTGTGGCTGATCTAGCCATACTTCCTATTTCTTTATAGTCCAAGCCAACATCTATCACAAAGTTTTTCTGTTATATTTTTGTGTTGTTTGATCAGTCCGGGTATTCTTCTTTAAAGCAGTTTCAGTTATAATATGTTTTTTTAAGAAAAAGCAGGTTATTAGTCCACCTTTTCCGATCCTGCTGATAGGCTGCCATCTTTAACTGCAAGCCGTCTCATTTTTCTGTGGGAATTTTCTCCCTTGGGCAATAATAACCAGTATGAGTGGCGCTGGATACTTGCCTTCACACCCATTAGGGGCTAGGATTTGATGGATACGTAGGAGGATAAATTATGTACACTAGTGCGATAACGACATCTGTTGTAAGATACACGTTCAGCCATTCTCTTTGTATCGTACAGTAATTCAAAGTGATGAAAGATATCTAGAGGTACAAGTAATGCTAAAGATTTAAATTTCTGAATTTTATTTATCAAAAGAGTTGAAAAATACCTCTGTTATGGAATTATAAATTGAAAGTTTACCAAAAAACTGACGTTATAGCCTGGAAGACATTGCAGCTGACTTAAAAGACAAATAAAAAATCACATATTTAATGGAAGTAGTAGAAGTAGAAACTTTGATGGCCCATCTTACAAAATTTTAAAATTTTCTTTTACTATTGAGATAGTTTGCATGCATCTATTGCAATATTGTGTCATACATTCTTTAAATTATCTACCTTATAACTCTTTCTCTCCTGTTTTTTTTTTTTTTTTTCAAATACATCATGAAAACGTCATCTTCACTGGAAGAGTTCATGATTACAACCAATGAACCGATTTGATAAAATATCTCTTGTAACAGATTGTATCGCTTTTGTGTACAGCAAAATTATCTTAAGATAAAAGTCATGCATCTCAATGATTTTTCGATAAACATTGTATCGCCCCAATGTGCAGCCTGCCTTAGATGTATTCATATGAGTATTACATGTAAATTTTAAAATAATG
Source organism: Aphrophora alni (assembly GCA_963513935.1). Lineage (NCBI taxonomy): Eukaryota > Metazoa > Arthropoda > Insecta > Hemiptera > Aphrophoridae > Aphrophora > Aphrophora alni. The sequence continues at coordinate 8,651,916 of OY740779.1, read as the reverse complement.
AAATGCTTACATTTATGTTTTGTCGATTTCTGCTACACTCTTTACGGTGGTTTACAATTTCATTACACTCTGTGTAGTAAAGCGCCAAGTGAAATGGATTTCTAGATCATTTGCAAGTTGAAATAATAATGTAAATATGTCAAACCAGATGAATGTTTGTTACAATTCGATCAAATTTTCTATACTTGTTTTTACTTCCTACATATATGTATATATGGGGAAAGTTATGTAATTTGGTAAAAACATTAATGTTGACTTTTTATGGGTATATCCTTTTTTAGATCTTCAGAGTCCAAGAAAATAGTTTTTGTAAAGATGTTTGTCAGGTGCCATGTGTCGTATGAGTAGTGCTCTACAACCCAAACAGGTGGATTGATTGTAATCAAATTTGGTATATGGGTATATTTTGGCCATATTCCAGGACTTTTTCCATTTTTTGATAACTCAAAATTTGTAGGTAGCTGCCATGAGAAAAAAAAAACAATTCTAATAATTTTAACTCCAGTGTACCCTCATAAGAACCCGTGTTAGTCACCATCTCTCCAATACCGGTTCGTGAATTATCAGTAAACTTTAAAAAAATGGTTATAGGCTCTCATAAAATATATAATTTCTCAAAATTATCCTACCGATTTTGTTCAATTTTAGTGACATATTGACCAAAACTTGCGTGCAAAATCGCAAGTAAAAAAACTATTGCAGTTCAAGAATAATTTCCCAAAAAAAATAATAATAATAAACCTGACTTCCATCACTAGAAGCTTTATTTTTTAACAAATACAATTTATGTTGAAGACTTATTTATGGCAGAAGACTGCAAGTTTCAAATTACTGAACTGACATTTTTGGTGACGATTAGTTTTGGTTTATTTTTATTTGGTTTTGGGAATGGATGAGTGGGAAATTTTTACAATGTTAATATGCATTATCTTGCCCACAAATAGATGTGTAAGATCTGTCGTTCAGTTACAATTAATCGAACAGATATGTTTGTAAACAATATATTTGCAGGATTTATTGCAGAATTTATTTGCAGAGTTAATGTATTTGCAAGATTTATTTGTGTCAAATTTATAATTATTTTAAATCAGTTGTACAATATCTAATTGTATTCACAAACATAGAATCGGACTATTTTTATCCAATAAGTTGAGTTGCATCTATGTATCTTGGATAATCCTCCCTTCACCCAATCTTTGAATTTACATTTCTTAACTTCAATCAAATTCACTTTATATAACATATTAATAGTTTTCAATGGTTTTGTTTTGTTCTTTAATACTTGTTTAACACTATTTAAAGAAGCAATTTTTAAAAAAACTAACATTTAAATTTTCTCTGGATTGTGTCAGTTGGTGTATTGTACAAGCAAGTTTCTTGTTTCTCTGTACTGTTCGAATGATCACTTTAGCTTGAATTATTATGATTCAGTATTGCACAAGGTTACACTGTGTAATTTAATCATAGAACTACTAAACATTGCAATTACAATTATTCTGCTTTTTTTTTTTTTTTTTTTTTTTTTCAAAAAACTATATTTAAGTTTTAAATTATAATTAATTATTAGAATATTTACTTCTTAAATTTTCAGTCAAACAATTCACTGTTTTTAGGTTTGCTGGTTTCAACATTTCTTATGTCCTTTTCAGATTGTATACCTCATTCAATCCTAATATGAATTACATGTTATGTACATATTGTGTAATATGATAAATGATAACATGTAAATATTAAAAACACTTTTATAAAACTGTTTGAATAAGTCCACGTAGGATCTGAAGATGACATACGAAATATAGAAACCAGTAATCCTATTGGATCAATTGAAGATCGGCTTAAAATTTTTAAAAAGGTAAAATAACCTAATAATCAACTCATAATAAAAAAGGCCACATAGACTTTATTACTTTTACATTTAAGTGTAAATTATATTGATAACAAAAATAACAAACTAACCATATTTTCAATCCCTACTGCTAGATATTATATTCTGAATCGGCTGTTGAAAGATTTTCTTAAAATAAGTACAAACATACTAGTTTGTACACAAGTGTACTTCTCATTTTGTGCAACTTTGCTTAGCTTTATTATACTTAAGAATGTAAACATGTTTGGTTGGTGAATGGTAACAATTTGTTGTGTGTTTGCTAAGTATTGTGCCATTGTAAGGTTTATGTACAATTTTCATTTGTGTATTTTTTTTTTCTATTACAAGAGAACTTTTTAAAAATGTGTTGTTTTATATTCCTTGAATCCAAATACAACTTTACCGGAATGGTTAAGTTGAACGCTTAAGTTTTACTTATTAATATTCCTGTTTGATTGAAATTTGTTAAGGCAAGTTGGACAAATTAGGCCTTTTACAGCAACCATAGATGGTACTCTTGAGACAAAAATAATTACCCTCTATGTAAAAATGTTGTATCAGGAGTGATAACAAGATATAAATTCAACGGTACAACATTGTGGGTCCAACATTAAGGACAATGTTTTTTTTTTTTACATTGTAGTTTAAAGAAGTACAATACAATATTTTTTGTCCTTAATGTCAACTTTTTTTAATTATTTGCCACTAAGGCTATCGAGGATGGTAATCAATGATAACTAAATGAACAAGTTTTTCTCTGTGTTTCAAAACTTTTCTGTCATCATTGCCTTATAAAAAATGAAGAAAAGAAGATAAAATAAAGACCCCAATTTTATAGTTTTGGTGAAGTTAGTTTACTTGTTTGTTTTTTTTACAAAGACAAATGAACATCAGTTATGAGTAGAAGGTATAGGAGTTAATTATGGCAGACAGAAACAAATTTGTTATACTATCTCAGATTTACTTGGCTATGTACTGTGTAAAACAAATTGTTCTTTCAGTACAGGTATTACTAACCTAATGAAAAAGTAGGGTAACTGGACAAACATGTTCTTACATTTAAAGAGGAAAGTTTATCTATTGGTTTTCCTTTTACTTACCCAGAATATGAAGTATAAGGTTCAGTAATTGTAAAAAAAAAAGTAGACCTCCATTATTTAACTGACTAATTTACACATTTCATGATCTCAGGAAATTGAGTTGATTTTCGACATGCTGTCCATTTGTATGTAATCATGATAGCATACAAAATAAGATAAGAACATGAAATTTAGTATACTGTGCTCATAGAACCCTATAGGAATTCAGAAAAATCGGATCAAAAATGTTAAAATTTAAAACAGCCTTTGTTCATATCTCGTGTATTATTCAACTTATCACACTAGACACAAATTTCAATTTTGCATGTAATGCTGCCCACTTCTCTACAATGACAAAATAGCAGTTATTGTTAAAAAATGTAATTTCAATCTTTGACCTCCCAAGAAAATGTGATTCTTATCCTCTGGATAAGACGGCTTGATTTACCAATACAATGTAGGCCTACCATTTCCTACATTGCCCTAAGAAACCAACTTAGACATTACATTAGACTCTGCTTGTATTACATTGTTAATACTACATTATTAAATGTCATGATGGACCCATCAATTTGTTTATTTTATTTATTCAGATTATAAACATGTAATACCACTGCCTTTTTGGATTAAATACACACTACCAACATCACATTAAATGTCTTTTCTTCTCTGGTGCCTTCCATATCTTAAAAAATATAGATCAATAAGTATTTACAAATAAAAAGAACAGAGATTATGACCAATAATGGAAATTTATTATTCACAAAAAGTTTAAAATTAATAAACAATCAGACAATTAAAATTACATGCTTAAAATATAAAACCATAATAATGGAACTCATATTTACAAATACATTTTCTAAATAAATCTTATAAGGATCGTATATTTTAAAACGATTACTAAAGTATGATACTATTTGTTTTTTAATTACATCATGGTGTTCTCTTTATAAGTCTATACATTTTTAGAGAAATTTTCTATGAATATTTTGTACCACAATTTGGAGGGTCATTCTAAACACCTGCCTGAAAACATCAGTTAAACGTCCATTCACTATATCCCTACATTTCTTTTAATTAGTATATGAAGTACATAATATTGAGCCTACATGTTTCGTGACCTCAGGAAGTGGGAAAAGTAATTGTAAGTATCCTTGTTGGTGTCATCTGTACGTTACCACAATAGCGGAGAAATATTAACATAGAAATATAAAATTTGCTATAAGTGACGAACCATTTTATATACTAATTTATGTCATTTATACTTATTTTTTTGGTCATCCAGTTGAGCTATAAACCAAACTTTTTCTTTTTAAACCTACAAAAATAAAATAAACCTCTTAGACTTCGTTAAAGAAAAAAGAAAAACCATTAGATTGAGCCTTCAAATACACTAATAGTGTCTAGATTGGAATTGTGTTCTCACAAGAGTTGGTCAAGAAAGACTGGATATTAAAGATGAAAGAGAAGGATCTAACCGAAGACTAGATGTAGAATAAATAAATTTATTATTATTTAAGAAGCGTGTAGATCCGGCTAGGTTCATTCAGGATTGCCGTAGCCGTACTAACTACAAGTGAGCCCCTGAGAGAAGTGTTAGTTGATTATATAACTGCATATGCAGTCCTTCATTAGCCTGGTTTTTTGTAAGCCATCTCAGACAAAGCTGAGGCAGCCTAGTTGGGTGGAAGGTTGACTCTTCCACTTCGTAGTGCACAACTAGTCTCAAAAATTAAGAAATAATAAAACTTAGCCATTTGGGCTGTAGGGACAACTACAAATTTACATTCAAGTTAATGTCCAGACAACCATTAGGTTTTTTATACAAATTTGTTTTTAGATTGATGTAGATTGTTTCAGTTAAAAACTACAAATTTGTTTTAACAATTTTAAGTATGGAGCAGAGGATTAAGGTGTTCACATATGCTGCTAGTCGCACCTAAAAATATTACATTTCAAATATAGAATAAATAGCCTATTATAAAAATAACTTCAGCTTAAGCATATTTTCATGTATGTTTGTGTAATATAGTTCACACAGTGACTTCAAGTATCAATAATTCGAAATGATAACATATTCAGCATTAATTTAGCCTAATTAGATAATAACTTAACAATGAATTATAATAGGGTGTTGATAAAATGTTTTACCAAATTTAAACATTAAATTAAAAGATATAAAGGTATATACCGTACCAAATTCTCAGAATGTTTTATACCCTTAAACGTGGTATAAAAAAATCTTATAATTTTTTACTAAATGGTTTTAAAATGATGACCATTTAAAATGTTTTTGCTTCTCTCTCTCTCTTCAATTTAACACAAACTATAAATGGTTACTATTTTGAAAGCTTTAGGTAAAAAATTATAATATTTAAAAAAAATTAAAATTATATATCATCTGCAAATTTGGTACTGATATCTCTATTCATTCTGGAGTTATATCTTATTAAAAAAACCAAATGGCAGACAGAGGGAAAAGAAAGTGTTTTATAACATGTTTATATATAAACCTTTTTTTTTTTATTAATGATATTATATAAGACATAAATAAATATTGAGCTTGACTTGTCAGGTAATAATACATAGAATTAAACTTGAACACAAGATCTCATAATTTTTGTGACATAATAATTCTAAAGACATTTCAATAAATATTTATTGTATTATAAGTAATGAACATATCACATACATTAATAATTCACAAAAGAGTGACTGAATCATCATCCATAAAATAACAATCCCTAATTAGTTTCTTTTGAAATTTTATTACATTAGGAATCATAACAAAATAACATTTTCTTCTAAAAAAAGTTTTACTTGAATTGTAAGAAATAACCGTAGTGACCTCAATACAATTTAAACTGGTCATGATTACAAAGAGTTATGTTAGGTTTAGCCCAATTTACTTATTTAATTTTAAAAGAGGGGAATAAAAACCTATAACGAAAAATATAGGAAAAAACTAACTTCAAATAGCATACAGTTAACATAGTATATCGAGGCCACACAGCGTTTGTGTTATTTATTATATAGCATGAACATTAGAAAAGTATTTATATTAAGTCAAAAACAATTAACAACATAGATAACTGACCTCGAAAGTCATTTTCAGGAGATTCAGAATTGTCTGTTCGAGGTCAGAACCGTCTGGCTGCTTAGAATCGTCGTGTAGTTGGGTAATTATTTACTAAGCCGATATACAGATTAGTTTATAATATTGTCTAACTCTTTTATTACATACCTTATTTTCAAAATTGTAATGTAATATTTTAGCGTGGAATTCACCTTTTCACTGAAAAATTGAAAAGTATCAAATTCACATATGTTATGTACACATCGCAATAATTTGTAAGTTCAAAAATGACTTCTAAAACGTTAATTTTAAAAGCCCATTTTAATAGAAAGTAATTATTTAACCTGATATTTGAACATAAAAATTAATATAATTTTGAAAAGTTAGAATACTGTGTATTAATCTAAGAATAGGCTTCGACTATATTTTAACCACTGACAGACAAATATGACCTAATTATCAAGATTCGCGTATCGTATGACGGATGCTCATTACATGTTTTATGAGTTGTTAGTATTAAAACATATTTTTTATAGAATGTTATTCATATCATTTGTAAATGGTAGGCTATGTACGAAATAGATGAAGATTATACACACAATTATTAATTGCAAATGTTACTTTAAAAAAGATACTTTTCAATTTTTCAGTGAAAAAGTGTATTCTGCATTAAAATATTAGGCTATACTACAATTTCAAAATATGGTAATTGTAAACGAATTAGGCAATTTTTTTTAACTAATCTGTATATTGACTTACTAAATAATGACCTAGTTGTATTGCTTTAGGTTTAGCAAGAATCACCACATTAGGTTAGGTGGTTTTATATATTCACGGTCTCTGGATATTGAACTACATTTATCGCTTGTCTACAGACATTCATGGTTATATATCCATTCAACCTAACCTATTTGTGATGATTCTTGCTAAGTTAACTATACACTATTTAGAGTCAGTTTTCTTCTACATTTTTTGTTTCCCACATTTTAAATCTTAGGAATTGTCATTTATAAACCTTTTTATACAATTTATGTTGAAAAATAATAAAATCGGTGAGAAGGAATATCCAATTACTAAATATTATATCAAATATTGTTTTCGTGTTATATTTTATACCAAACTAATTATGGTTGGCTATGCTACAACTATATTAACACATACTTTAACTTATAAACTTTCATATACAAAATCAAGTAAAATGTCATTCTATACACAATAAAACTGACTGTAGTATGTCAAAACTAACACATTTTTCAGTACACCTGTTTACAAAAAAAAAAAAAAAAAAACACACACAAGGAAGTTTTCTATAGGTAACAATAAAACATTTTAAATAGGAATTGGTAAATCTTTAGCCACAAGAATTAAAATATGCTCCGTTGTTAACCTCCAGTTCTTAATATTTTTTGAAACAAGACACCAATTTTCACCATGATGAGGTTCAGCAGAAATACACCGTTTTTTCACATCATCTTGAGACTCTTCAGAACCATTCAGAAGTTCAAATTTGTAAAAATATGCCCAAGCATCACCTAAATCTGGCTCGATTTTCACAGTACGATTAAACCATTCTCTACATTTTTGTAGTTTACGTTCACACCAGAATAATTTTGAAACGGCTAAAAGAACATGAGGGTCATGTTCACAACGTTTTAGAGCATCAACACTTTTTGTTTTCCTTTGAAAGCGTGGTTCTAAGAAAATTGCTTCCGCCCATAAAATTCCAGCGTTAGGACATTCTTGTAATGCTTTTGCTATCAATGTGTTAGCAATATCTCTCAAACCTGCTCTAAACTCAACTCGTATTGCTTCTAACCACAACTGAGGACAGCTAACATTTTTCAATCTCCCTTTCTCTAATACAGATCTCGCCTTTGTTAAATGTCCTCTATGTTCTTCTAAGTTACATAACATTAGCCATAACGGTACTGATGTCGGACACTTTTTAATTGCTGTATTATATGTTTCAAATGCTTTATCTGGATTATCTTGTTGTTCTTCAATTTGTCCTTTCATCATCCACAGTTTAGCATAATCCGGAAATACTTTTATAGCTTCTTCCAAAAGATGTAATGAAAGTTCCAAATTATCTAAACACCATTCCAATTTAGCAGACTTCATCATGACTCTTGGTGTTGGTGCAGACGCACGAGCTTTAGCCAACAATCGTCGTGCTCTTTCATATTCTGAATTTTCCGACTCTAATTTAACTGCAGCTAACCAAATCTCTTCTGAATTTGGATTAGCTTGAAAAGCAAGCGATAATATACCTCGAGCAGCGGGTACATCTCCAGCCATCCATTTAGACTTAGCTCCCATCAACCATAACACTTCTGATTTCGGACAATGTGCGACTGCTCGCTGTAATAAAGCTTCAAGAGATTCCCTTGTACCATGACTTTTTTCGAAGTAAGCGGCACGTAACCAAATAGATTTCTTACTAGGGAATGTAGCTAATGCATGTGCATAAACTGCACGAGCACATTCATAAGCTCCTTGGGCTGCACATGCTTCAGCGTCTTCCATCCAGGTATGTTTTCTATCTTCTTCTTCAACTCCTTGACCAATTATTGATCGAATTAACGCTTGACAACAATGAACAGAGCCTGATTTTTCAGCTTCAATCGCTTCTTTAAACCAATGTTCACGATTAATTTCAACACCATTAGCACTAAGCGAAGTAATCGCTCGATCTATTATCTTCCCTACCATGTGGTTATTTCCATGTGCTTCTTCCAGTTTAGCAGCAGTGGTCCAGATTTGTCTGTCTGTTGGAATATTTTCTCTAGCTTTATTTAGAACTTTACGAGCATTTTCATATGTTTCAAGTCTTGCTAAAGCGAGCCACAAATCAACACTAGTAGGACAACATTCAACAGCACGGCTGAGTAAAATTCTTGCATCTTCTGGTTCTTCTAATTCAACTGCAGCTTTCCATAAACGGACAGAATTGGGAATATGTTCAAGTGCTTTTCTATACACTCTACGTTTAGCTTTTGTTTCTGTTTCTAGATCAGCTGCTCGGATCCATATTCGTACAGAAGTAGGAATGTGACGTACTGCTTGCGCTATAACTCCACGAGCAGTATCCGGAGGTTGTAATCTAGCTGCTTCAAGCCATAAGTCTTCTGATTTAGGATTATCTTCACATCCTTTCATGATTAAATTACGAGCCGCTTGAATTTTTCCAGTAACTTCCTCAAGACGAGCAGATGCAATCCAAGCGGGAGGGTGATTAGGATTTGTTTCTCGGACTGATTTTAATAAAAGTCGAGCCTTTTTAATATCATTAATATCACCGCCATACGTAGGAATCATACTCTGTAAATCAGTAAGATACCCTTTAGGATCTACAACAGTTTGACCTTCAACTGAATCTGAAACTTGGTTTAATTTTACATTCATTAAAGTATTTCGAGCTTGACCCATTTTACGAAGATCAAGATCACCAGTTGGTGTTAACATTCCAGGAGTTGCATTGCCTGATGGAATAGCACTCATAAGTCCACTACTTGGATCAATTGATGTCGTAGTCTCCCCACCTAGATTTCTAGATAAAACTGAATCAGGCAGAGGTGTAAATCTTTCTGCACGAGGGTTTCTTATTTTACGATTTCGAGCATCACCTACTTCTGGTACATTGCGCCATTCATCTTCACTTACAGTTACTAACCCTCGCTTTAAATCACTAAACTGTTGTTGAATTTTGGGTCTCTCTTGACGGTACCGTTCTAACTCTTCTTTTAGCCTTTTCTCTCTATATTCTTTTCTCTTTTCATCCATCCTTTTGTCAATTTCCTCATATATCATATCAGCTTCTTCATCATCCTTATCATAAGGATCTTTGCTAAACAATGAGCCCCCATAACCTGAAAATTCATCATAATTAGAATCATTCAAGTCTTCATCATCATCCTCTTCTTCTTCTTTCTTTTTCCTTTTACTAGGTGGAGCATGCCGATCATCTGATACATCATTTGCATCTCGAGCAGGACCGATGTCAGACCTAGTTGTGAACCCTGTTGCACCTCGGCCAACACCAGCAACATATCCCAATGGAGCTGGAACGCCCATGAAATGTTTCTTGTTACGATTAACTAATGCAGCGGGAGGAGCTGTCATTTTTAAGACAAATGATACAAAACTTTATAAATTAAAATAACACAAACTCTAACAACGTTTTAACCTAAAAAAAACACCAACTGCAACAACTGTTCAGTTCAATGACAATTCTAAAATAAATCAATACTGTCAATTGCAAAGGTCTTCATTGAAAATCTTGCATTAATAATAAACGTGAACTACTAAACAAACATTTTACTAATATTAATCACACCTTATTTACGATTTAGAACGTTCAACTTAATATCATTTAATGAAACTAAAACAAACTGTTACAAATCGAAAGCCAACTGTATTACATATTCGTTTTCACATTTTTTCCACGTTATATCACTGGTTACACTAGAAAAATTAATTGTGTATTGTTCATCATATTTATGGATATATTATAGAGAATAATATTACTAAACGATATTATTATTAAAGTTAAATGTATATGCGAAATCTGTATAAAGTAATAAGTAGAGTTTAAAAATTATTATTATTATTAATTGTTATAATTATGAGAAACTACTCGTTATCGTTATGGTGATTGTTATTGTGTAAGCCGTGGTTTGAATCATGTTACGTTGTTTATAAATTGTCAGGAGTTTATAACATTTCATAACCTTATTTTGTAGTTTGTTGTATAATTAATTATGTAATCCTGTCAACAGGTTTGTACTCTGCAAATTGATTTTCCTTCCATCAATCCTACTATAATAAGAGTAACTACCGTTTTTATATTTACTTTTACAGGACTAAACTAAAAGTATTTCTAAAGTAAATAAAAAATTATTTTCTTTAACATCTATAAGGGGTCTAAAATAAGTTGTTTTCTAGCTTCTAGCTGAATCAAAGTCCTAAATTGTACAATAACATAGGGTACTTTAATGAGAGATTACTGTAGTAGGTTTTTATAAAGGATGCTATAATTTAAGTACTAACATGGTTCTTTAGAATGTATTGATCAATAAAAATTAACAAAACATTGAGACAAATTTTGTAGAGCTAGTTACCGTTTTTAGGCTATTAAGATAACTATTAACATTTTGTTTTGCAACAGATATTAAAATATCCTATACCCACCGAAATTTGTTAAAACATAATTATATAATATATCTTTTATTATTTTACCATCAAAACCTGTGATTCAGTTTAGACCTAGGCCAATCGGTTAAGCAATTTGTAAACTATAAGAACAACTAATACGTGAACTATTACGCTATACAGTATGCACTGATCTGTACTAGAATATACAAATTTTCTCAATTGTTTAGTGACAAAAATATATTTTGGTGTGTAGTGTTTGTTACATTATTTTTAATTGATTGTTGCTAAGCCTTTATCTGATTATATTGTTGCTTGAAAGTAGCTTACATGTGAAGTATACTACATAGAAAATTCAAGTAATTGTATAGTATTAATTATTTCGGCCCTTACTTTATTTGGTTATGTAATACAATGAATAATAATAATGATATTCATATTAAATGAGATTGAAACGCATCTGCACAAAATGTCGAGCATTTTAGTTTGTTTATAAATATGAATTTTTGATAGTTATAATATATAAATGGTATTTCATATAAATAACAGGTTATAATTTGTAAATAGCCAACTTTACTTAACCTGTCCTAGATGTAACTAACCCCACAAATTTAAGCTTCAGCTCGGAATTCGAAACAAGTAGTCACCTAGTTCAGTACTCATCATTGCTTGGAGTCCATGGGAATGGAATTTTTTTCTTTTTTTTGTTTTTTTTTTCTTTTTCATAAAATGTAAAGAGTACCTATATCAGAGCCACATTAATTGTCAGTGACTATACATCTGATATGCAATTTTTGTTTCATATTATAAATTAACAATTAATTTCAATATTCTTTGCTAGGAAAATTATGTTAGTAGACCTTTATTTATTGGTTGATTCAGACTTTTTTTGACAGGAGTACCTGTAGTGTGCAGGTATTTGGGATTAGCGCTCCCACCATACCCTAGCTCATCACCACACACATATAAACCATCATACCCTACATATCATGCATCTAACATTGAACACATTACACACAATTAATACTCCAACACAAGCGTTTATATAGGCTACAGTATGTCATCAAACGTTAAGCATGCTTTCTATTTACTGGTGAAAATATCGATAGTATAAAAGTATTTAACCCTAATACTCCTATCGTCATCGTTCACATATAAAATTAGGCCTAGTCACACAACTGTTATTCACTAAGAAGAAATACTATATCAGAGGGGTTTAATACAGTTTTTACCACAATGAGAACCCTCTGTTTGAATATTGTAGGCTATCTTTTTCTCTTTTATCAGTTTTCTAAAAATAAGTTGATTTAGTCCAATTTTACCTTACTACCAAAACACACCCTCAGATATGCTACAGATCCTCAGTGATACTTGAATTTTTGAAGTGAATACTTCTTTATGCCGGTAGGAAATTTTTTGGTGCTGTTAAATCGATGTGGTGAAAGGAAAAATCTGTCACGAAAATAATAATAACAGTATACGTACAACAACGGTTATGCTGCGTATTTAAATAATCTACTATTTTTATTAAAGTAGCCTAAAAGTTCAATTATTATTTGTTTTATACCGTTTTCAGACTCAAACTAGTAACCAATGCAAAACTATAGCACAAAATTTCTCACATACCCATATAATATTAAAACTAAAAATCTAATCAAGTCACACTAATAATCAATGCAAAATATAATTAATAATTGTATTACATTTTATTAAAAGTTTTAAATATTATTAATTTTTTTAATTGACAGTTAAAGTTTTCACTTCTCTCTACCGTCCTGCGACGGTAACATTTTTTTAATACTAATATTTGGACTCTTCTTGTTTAAAGATGAAAAACCTCTCTCCTTATTAATAAAGACCCGTAGCTTTTGAATAATCTAATAGCGTCAGGGTCAGAAGCAAACAAGAGTTGGTCAAGATATGGACCTGATAGGAAAGATGAAAGAAAGGGATTTAATCCAAGACTACATGCAGAAAGGTGTACATCCATATAGGATATCTGAGGATTGCCACAATCATACACACTATAAGTGAGCACTTGAGGGACTACTATTTTCAAAATTGATTGTTGAATGAAATTCAAATTTGGTACCGTATGGTTTTGATAGTTAATAATACTTAGGAATTTTAGATTACAACTGTTTTGAACTTGTCAAAAACTTTTATGTATAAAACTATTTTATAGTTAGACCAATCAAAAATATATGAATGAAGATTTTAGCACAATAGCAGATAATTTGTTTCCTGAAAAATGGATGCTCTTATAAAACAGATGGGTCCAGCATGGTACCCCATCATATAATGTAATGCAAGCAGATCCTCCAAATGTAATTCCTGAAAGATGGTTTTGTAGTAAAGATTAAATTATATTGGAAGATCAAGGGTATCTCGCCGAGTAAGGTAATTTTGTTTAAAACGGTTGTTACACAGGTTTTCTAAACCTCATAATTGTGTAGCTTGTATCACTACTTTTTTATGACACCTTGCCAATAACCAGTAGTGGAAAAAAGCAATTACCTGGAGAGCCATAACATTGTGAAAACAATTCTAGAAATTTTTGTTATAAAACGAGTAATTTTACAATAATATTTATTATTACCTAAAATGTAAAATAAGAATGCGAATTAGATAATATGATAGCCTATACCTTACATGAAAACAGCCATTCTTTTGTTACGGACGTGACAGTTACATGCATTACAACTTGGAAATAAAGAAAACTTAATTTTATTTTGTAAATTGTTAAAGCTCAACTGGTAGGTAATTTTGTATACTATTTTTGCACTAAATTTGAAAATGATCATATTATTGGTTTTGATGTATAGTTCAACTTAGTTGGAGTTACGGACGTGACTTGAAAAGCACTTGTCTTCTGACATACTGTTACAATTGTTAAAAAGTCTGTTAATTTCTTGGGAAATTTATGAATTAAATTTTTGTCAGCTTATCTTAAGATAAATACCTTCTTAGAAACATTAGTGTTCAAACTTAAAATACTGTAATATTTCAATTAAAAAATTGATAAAACGTTACGGACGTGACACTGGTTTGTTACGGACGTGACAATAAACTCAACAGTCTGTTAAAAGTACTTTATTTTACATTAAAAAGTTTTCAGTGCTCTTCTTACATTCTTTTTAGTTAAAGTAAGACTTATTTGATCTATAAAAGAACATAAACAAACTTAATTACATCTTAAATATGTCTTTGAATCAGGAGGAATTATCGTGAAATTCTTAGGAAAATTTATTCATTATTAATGAAACAGTTATCATGTTTGTAAGCCACAATAACTTGTTCATAAAGTTCACTGATATTCTTGGTAATTTACTGACAATTAGTCACTGATAAATATAAAGTGACTAGATGTATACCAACTTCAGAGATGAAAATATCCACAAAACAAAGAATTCTGCTACAAGATATTGTTGGTAATATTAAGTTAAGGTATTTTATAGACTTTAATAAACTTTTTACTGAGAAATTCAGAAAATAATTTTTTTAGTGTTAGGTGTATGATTGTAAAGAATGGCTGAAAACTGAATTTTATTTTTCTTAAAAATTAAACAATTTAATGCTATAAAAACAATTAATAAGAGTTGATCACTTTCTAATCTCCTTTTTTTTTAACCTTACCTTTTTTCAAATTTTCTGTCCTTACAGCATTTTTTGCCTAGAGGAAAACGTAAATCCGCCACTGGCAATAATGAAGCTTAATATGTGTCCTCTCACTTCGCTCATGTCATTGTCTAGGCATACCCTAGTGGGCCTCGAAAGCTGTAAATATTTGAAGGAGCCTCCACTCGCAGTTTGTGTCAGATCTCGTAAAAATACAAATACTACATTTTGTTGAGAGGTCATGGTTCGAAATTCACTCGCTATTTCTCATTGTAGGTAGGTGGGGGTTGGTAGCCTACCAAACAAGCACAAATAAAATCTGCAAATTTTCATCTAATTTAGTGTGTTATAAGTTGAATAATACACTAGATGCAAACAAAAAACAAAATGTCCTCCATTTTAATATTTCTGAATTTCAATATGCTTGTATATGAGCACATTTTAGTCCACTATACTGAATATCGTGTTCATATCTTAATTTTTGTAAGCCGCTATCATGCTTACTTACAGACTGAATTTTGAAAATCACTTTGTTTCGCGAGGCTATAAAACGTGAAGATCAGTTTAAAAATACCATTTTCTTGCAAATGTTTACTCTATATTTTGTGTACTGGGTAAGTACATTTTTTAATTGTTTTATTTTTGACTAAGGGGGGAAATTACAACCCCTTCCCACTTTGGACAAGTGTTCCAAATGTTGAGATAGAATGTCTGGAATCTTTTCAGAGTTCTAGAGAGTATGTACAACAGAGTTATGGAGTGTAGGCCGGATAGTCAGACTGAAGGAAAGTATGTCGATTCAATTCAACAGAAAAATTGATGTCCACCAACAGTGGTTCTGTTTTACTCTGGGAAACCACTCATTCTTCCTCACTTCCCATCTACCCTGAAGATTTAAATAAATTAAACCTATTGGGTCCAACAAACTCTTTCAAATATTTTCTATGGTTTAGTCACAGTATTGAAGTCCCAATGCAAATTAAAACCAAGTACAGTGTCATCCGGAAAAGGTGTCCATGATTTAAATTGCATTCACAATAATCAACCAATTCTTGATTTCAATAACAAACTATTTATAAACATTGGGAATTTTGTTATTCATCGTGATGACCTAGTAGACGCTATTACGCTGCACATCGTTTGTCACCAACAACCTATAAAATTGTATCATACATGTATGGGTTTTAACATTACTATTTTGTTTAAAATAATTCAATTATAAAATTAATAGCCTACT
Organism: Aphrophora alni; assembly: GCA_963513935.1. Lineage (NCBI taxonomy): Eukaryota > Metazoa > Arthropoda > Insecta > Hemiptera > Aphrophoridae > Aphrophora > Aphrophora alni. Next base: position 8,635,888 of record OY740779.1, on the reverse strand, counting down.
CTTAATTTCGGCATTCAGGAGCTTAATAATCCGTAACTCTTATCTTGGTTATTTTCCCAACACTTTTGGGTTCAAAACATAAATTAAATCTATAAAAATTTAATCTAAACAATTAGGATAGTTTTAAAACTAATGAAATGTGTGATGGAAGTGGATAAAGGAAGTGTGAATTTAATACAAAGTTTATGGTGGACTACTTAAAAAAGAAAAGAAGTTTTTATATTGCTTAAATTAATTAAATTTCTTTCGTTAACAATTTTGAGTTTGTTACTATAGCCTTTAATAAATTTTGAGAGTTGAAATTTTCTATAGTTAATTTTGACTGAATATAATCTGGATGAAAGGTGAATAATCATTTTATAATGTTGAAATCAATTCCTGATGGGATAAACAAATTATATATTATATTCCACTCACCAATGTTTCCAAGCTCGAATATTTTAGATACTTAACTGTTTTTTTTTTTTTTGTTTTTTTAATCATTGATATAATTATTTAAAACACCAGGATTTATAACAATGATGGTGCCTCTGAATGTTTAGAATAGAATGTACCAAAACCTCTTTATTTATTTATTTATTCACCAAGAAATTTTTTTCTCCCAAATGATAGTTTTTCTTTCTCTTTTAACTTGTGATGTATAATGTGAATTCTATCACTGTTCATGTTGCACCAATTATACGAGTTATGTTTTTGGTGATAATGAAAATGTTAATTAGGTGATTTTTATGTTATGCATGTATGCTCTTATGACTGTAGAATTTCGGCATCATTTCAACACTGGCAATAGTCAATTTAATATTGGCGGCTGTACAATAGAAAGCTCGATGTATTTGATGGTTTGCTGAATTTAAATCAAAGCAATGTCATTTTCATCATACTTACAAACATTACCTATCATTATTTGTTGAGTATAATCAGTTTAAATAAACTGGAAATAGGGAATTAAAAAATTCTCAGGCCAACCACGTAGATTAGACGATAATGTGGCGCTTTTGAGACGGTCACGATTGCATAGCTCTGTCAATTTCTTGACGGAGTGGAAATTGGTATCCCTAAAACAACTGTTCATAAATGTTGTTTACAAAATCTAGTGTATTGAAGTTAACCCAGCAGATCATCTTAAACGAGAAACTTGCTGTGACAACGCTGAATGCAATATGTGATGTTACATCAACCAAACTTTGTTTAGTGATGAAGCAATTTTCTATATAAATGACTCAACCACCACAACTGTAGAATCTGGAACTCACCAAATAAATTAAATTTTTCAGTTTATTTGTGATCCTCCCAAGATAAATATATAATTTGGAATAATGCAAGGCTTGAGTCTGTTCATGTTTGCTAAGAAACATCTCATTATAGTTTAAATCTAATGAAACGTTTCATGGCTGTTGGTTTAAAGGTCTTGTTTTTGGCCAATAAGAAGCCGATCTGATCTCAATGGAGTTTATCTTCTGAGGTTATGTTATGAACATTGTACAAGCTCAGAAAATCTGTGATCTTCACCATTTAAGAGAAAGAATCACTGCTGTCATAGAGACTATTACGCCGGTATATCAACTGAATGTTTGATATAAGTAATGAGGGAGGGGGCAAAAAACTTGATTATCTTCTGCATCTTATGATTTAAAATTAAATAATTTACCTAAACCATCAGCTTCATTATTTTACCTATAAATCATACACCACCTTTTTCAATGACCTTGTATTACGAAATGTGAGTGTCTAACATTTGTAAACAGGAATAAATAATACAGTTACTACATTATATAAGACAAATCGTTTATTCTTACATAACAAGATTCTAAATACAATGGCTATACAATCTTGAATAAGTGTACAAAATAATACGGTACTAAACATTTACAATTTACATTTCTTTTTGATATTCAAATTATTTATATTGGTTAATATTTATAAAAGGCCAAAGTTTTGTAAACAACCATTAAATGTAATTACAATTGATTATAATAGAAACAAAATTTGAAATTGAAAATAACATACAGGCAAGCTGACCAAATTAGAGATGATATTATGTGAATACTTTGGCTTTATTTGAACTATATTATGAATTAGAGACAACTTCTAAAACCTAACTGTAAATTGGTAACATGTACAAAACCTAAAATCCGTTTTATGTTTAGTTAAAAATGTATGAAATAGGAATAACATGACATACACTTTTGGTCTAAGGAAAAAATCCACAAACTTTTTCTCACTCACCCATGCCTAAAACCAAATAAAAAAAACTAACCATAATAATTAATCGTCAACAAGTCAGACAATCTGATAAAAATGGGTGCAGCCTTTAAACATATATATATATATATATATATATATATATATATATATATATATATATATATATATTAAGGGGTTAAACTTGCTTCCCTTAAGTTATAAAAAGTCATCAGCATAAATCGTATTTGATCAAAAAATCTAGCTTTTAATAATTTGCAAATTATTTTTGAACTGCGATATTATTTTATTTGCAATTTATCACAGGGATTTGGATCATTAATCTATATATTTCATTAAAATTTGAACAAAAGCAGTAGAATAAATTCTTTTATTTTTTTAGTTATAAAACAAATTAAAAAGTAAAATATCCTAAGTTCTGGCCAAAATATTGCCCACATATAAAATTTGAATAAAATCAGTTCACACGTTTTTAGACATCAGACATACCAAAAACTACTTTTCTGGAATTAGGAGATCTCAATTGAAGCATCGCATAACTTTCTTTATACTGTTTATGTGAACATAAATTTGTTCCTATTTGGAGGCGAGTGCATTAACAATTTATTTTGAAACAATGTTTTTCCTCTAAACAATTTTCTCTTCGAAATTATCATTAATTGGAATATTGTATTAGTTAGATGTTAACTTTAAGTTATTGAATGACGTGAGGTTGAACGCCTTAATATTAGAAAATAGGTTTAGGCCACACCCCTTTAATTTTGTGTAAATACGGAGGTTGACGTAGTGCTAGTTTAGTTATGGTAGCTCATATATCACTGAGGATGGCAACTTTGAGTACTTACGTATTAACGCCACCACAGCAGAAGTTGTGCTGATGCGCATGCGCCAATAAAGAGCAAACTGGTTTAAGGGAAGCAGAATTCCATTTATATAAGGTTTAGCCAGGTGTTTATATATATAGCTACCTGGCCAAACCTGTCGTGATATATTATAATTATATCGCAAAGTAAGCAAATATTGGTGCATGCGCATTAGCAACTTCTGCTGCGGTGGCGTTAATACGTAAGTACCCAACTTTGTCCTTGAAATGCATTTGATTAAGTAAACATATTTTTTGTAAGATCTTGTTTTTTTCCTTTTATGTGTTCTAGTTTCACACTTGATAATAAAGAGTTGATTTATACTCTCAAAATGTTGTGTATTAATTTGCTATATACAAATGGATGCCAAATATATGACTAAACCATATTAATAATAAAAACATTTGTGTACATATAGCAATTGAGGATGATGACTTAGTAAATGAAAAGTAGAACATCGATGATTCTTATTAAAAATACATAATTGTTGTGGAAAGTTACGATTTCTTTTATTTAGTGATTGAAGTTTGTACAAGTGTTGCTCAAAGACCTCTCAGGAACCTCTCTTATAGTGAGTAATAGGCATGACAATCTCGGGATACTTTTCTTCGTGTAGTCTTGGGTTAGACCCCTTTCTTGAGTAACCTTAGGCTATTAGAGTATTCAAGGACTAGAGATCTTTATTTTAAGCTCTTTTCTTTTCTGTTTTTAGACGAAAATGACACAGAGGTTTTTTGTCTTTAAACAAAATTGAAGTGAAAACATCTTATTAGAAATGTTAGTGCAGGTATTTTTGGAGTTACACTATATTTATTTAATGAGTGGACATGTATAATTTTTCTTTTTTATCAATAATTTGAAAATTAACACTTCTAGAAAAAATGTTGACCAATAGTTTTTACTTGGCGTCCCTTAGGGCCTACATTTTAAACAATTTTTTGAAAATCTGAATTTTTGGTTTTGTGTATAGAATATGAGAAATATCAAAATGTGTTGTAAACAAATTTTTGTTTTTGACGAATATTATGTTATAATTTTGAATAACAATGTTAAAAACACTTTATTTTTTCCTCACTAGATTATATCAAAAGAGAAAAAAAAGTATAAGTTTTAGAAGTTATCTTCCTTCGTCTTCATGTTATAAAGACTGCATATTTTCTAACCTTAACCTATAAATGAGCAAGGTTAGGTTACATCTGTCATACAAGAATTACAATCACTCAACAAAATAACTAACATGTAACTATGTACGCTTAACATCTATGAACACACAAATTATAAACAAACAACAAAATGAATAATTCTACGAGAAACAATAGTTATCTATAAAACAATCAAATATAAACAATAAATATTTACATAAAACAAAATATGTACCCGAATAGATGGTAGTAAATTGCTTTAACATGGATTGCATAACATAGTCATTAAATTTATATAAATTTTGAGGTATAGGTCAGGGCTCATGAAATAATTTTAAAAAAACTAAATAAACTGAAGCAGTTGACCCACTATCATGATTTTAACACTAATTTTTATATATAACCACTTTTGTGGCAAACTCTGGCAACTAGTCAATCGAAAAATGAACTATATAGATCCTATATAAAATGAACTACAAATATATTTTTATAATTAACAAATAGTAAAACATAGATTTGACTAAAATTTCCTAAGAAATTTTATAATTTTGAACTAACTAATTTTGAAAATAGTAATAACTTCCCCCGACTAATTTGTTCTAGTATACCTAAGTTACATGATATATTTGATTAACATTGCAAGTACTAGAGTTATTTATGCAAATTTTGAGGTTATATTTTAAACAATTTTGATTGTTAAGTATAACCTTCCCCTTCATACATAGTGAGTCTAGGTTGGCAATCTCAAGACCTGGATCTACACGTTTCTTCATCATCTTGTGTTACATCATTCTCTTTGTTATTTCCGATCAGGTCTCTCTTGTCCAACTCTTGTTCTCTTCCGACCTTAACGTGATTAGAATATTCGAGGGTTCCCTCACCTATTTTATATTATCTTTTTTTAAAGGCAATGATGACAATATAATTTTAAATCATTTTTAGGCCGACAGATCATCTTAATCACCTGAGTAGTGTTAAATAACTACAGTTTAAAACTAATAAATAAATATTTAATTTGCTTTTTAATATATGTGCATACCTATCACCTTGGTACATTCAACACAAACAAAAGATGGGTGACATTCCATGACCTAATTATTTAATATTTAGATTATCTTTTTAAAACATGTATTTCCGATGGATATTAGGTTAAATTTCTTAAGCGTAAATTGTTTTTGATTAAAATCGAGCTTTTAATGACACCGATCAAAGTTCATTTTTATATTTGCCAATGATTTCTGAACCCTACTATTTTTTGCATACTGGTTTTAGGTCATAAAGGATTACATTTCAATAAAATTTGAGGAAAATTGGTAGATTCAATTTTGAGAAACTACATTTTTTTAACAGCCCCTCGGCAGATTTTTTAGATTCTACCGATAACTCATGAATCGGCATTTCTAGAAAGATGGCGACCAATACGTTTTGTTTTGGTCCTTGGGTAAGATCGTTAAAGCTGATTTTGTGTTTTTTTCTTATCGCAGATATCGCAAATTTTGAGTTATCAAACAAATGAAAAAAAAAGTTTCAAAATATGCCCACATATCAAATTTGATTAAAAACTGTCTTCCTGTTTAGACTGTAGAGAACATACGAAAGACGAACATCACTCCACGCCACTTGTTTATGCTTGGGGAACCTCAAAATGGATATATCCAAATGATATCAATTTGTTAATCAATCACATAACCTTCTTTATACTATGTATGTGTGGGAAAGTAAACATAGAACACACTACAGAATTGAACAAAACATTGATTGTATTGTCTTGATTAAAGAACCCACACACCATTTACTAAGCTATGACAAAACACATGAACAGGGCATAGAATATTGCTTGAAAGATATTACTTTTAATTTTAAATAAAAAAGAGGGAAAATATTTGAAGAAAACTCTAATTTTTAATTCCATAAACTCCAATTTACAACGATTGGCTTTTTTATTTTATTACTTTAGCTTAAAGTAGTGTTTTCACTCTTGCTCGTATATAAATATCATTATGTAATGTTGACAATTTAAAATAGAGTTTTCTACAAATGATAATTTGTATGTTTACGAACAAATTCTCACATCACTTCATCTTTTTAATTTCAATAAGAAAGTGGTAAAACTACAGATGAATCAGTTTTATCCTTGAATTGCGCATACTTAAAATAAAAGTTATTTATGACAAAGTGTGACCAGACATATGTACTTCAAAATGGTATTTCTAATGTTACATTTATTTATGTACAGATTTTGTTGAAATTTTGCATTGCCATTTTTTGTGGCGATGCTGAACACAATTTTCTGATTAGTTTTGGTATAAATTAAGCCATTTCCAAGTGGCCGAAACAGATAAAACCATACTAGATAAGTAAATTTCCTTTAAAAAAGAACAGTGTTAAATAAACAAGAGTATGATAATTTTGTTCAAGGTATAACGTTTCATGCTATGAAACTAAAAAAAAAATACGGGAACGTTCAAGTATTATGTAATCACATTATAGAGGGGGGAAAGTTAGCGAACTTTGCTCATTTATACTAACAAGAGAAGATTAAATATCTAAAAAAAAAAAAAGATGAGGCTAGAGATAAGTCAGCTGTAGTTTCAGCGAAGAAGCTACTCCACATAAACCAATATTAAGCTTTTTGGATTACTTTAGTTGTCAAACTAGAAGTAGTTAAATCTTCTTTAAACTAATATTTCACGTATTTATTATTATTTTTTAAATAATTTATATTTAATCTGATTTATATACTAAACATAAATTCATTGTACTACAGTGGTTATTGTAAATTTTTTGCACCATTGGCATAGAGACAAACGAGGTGATTTGTATCTAGCCAGACTTAACTTATCAACGTCTTAACAGAATTGGTTAAAACACCGACTCAAAATGCTCAATTACACACAGCTGCAGACTTGAAATAATACAGTGTTGCTGTTGACGTATAATTTGAACCTCAATAAAAAAGCTGCATGATATTAGAAAACAAATACTACTCTCACATAAGTAACTTAGTTGGCTTAGACGTGCTCTTATTTCAATGCAGTTCTAACTAGGAAACCGTCAAATAGTATACAGATTTAAGCCGGTTGTCGCATTGAATTATTCCCACACCTCCATTACTCTAACGGGCATAAAATAAAGATCTTAAAAGCAAAAATTCTTTCCAATTTGTCCTAACAATCAACAAAAAGAGCATCACTAATATTCCTCGTAATATTGAAGAATTTTTTCACTACCTTTTCTTAAATACAATCATCGCTAATTACAATCATAAATTAAATACCTTTCATCGTAGAAGCACTTATGATTATATAAATCCATGTTTGTCCATCTATTCTTCGTCTCTTCGATATAGCAACCAAAAGATCGTTACATATATCTCATCTAGATAATAAGTCAAGTGAAAAATAGAGTATTAGTCTTAATAAGAGTCGACAATACTGGAAACTAAAGCAGAATATACTTGACAGACAGCCAATAAAACAAAGGCACAGTGTTGTCATGTTACCTACAAACTGGTAATGTTGAACAGCTGTGGAATAACACATCTCATTTGTTAGTTTCTTCAAGGTCACCTTGTCTACAAACTCGTCCCTTAATTGCAAACACGGTTGGTTTCTATTGTCGGTAGCCAACTTGTCTTTATCGCACTTCTAGTTAACATTTAAAATTTATATCAACAGATGAATTAAACAAATACCATACGAGTACAATTTAAATCACAATTTATTTACAATTTTGTCTACAATTTATATCTCACTAATAAGACCAACAATTTATACTTTGCACAGAAAAATCACTGTATTTCTTCTAAACAAACATGTTGCATAAGCAAAGTGGCCAGTCAAGAGTTTGCTTACATAATACTTGAACATCCCCCTAAAATATAAATAGGCCCTGAAAACATAAACAACAGGTAAAAAAAAAATCTCTAAAACAAAACAATCCTAATTCAACTATTTGATTACTGTACTGTGTATATACATATATTTTCAATGAATGTATAAATAAAAACAATTATACATTAATGAGATATATAATCTATAAACAAAATTTATTCCTATGTTTTTAAACAATCCAAAATTAATTAACTGTAAAATAAAATTTAAACTGAAAGACTAAAAAACGTGAGCAAGATCTAGAGCCCACCTGTACAGTACATTTATAATATTTACATAATAAAAAGTAATAATAAACGTTCCGTTATTTTAATAATTTATAAAAACCAATTTGTTAAATGTACAATAAGGCCGTTTAAATTACCTTTACATATATTTATATATATAATATGTATTCGCTGGGTTGTACGTGTAGCTGTCAGACGAGTTGACTCGGTTTTTATCTGGAACAAAAATTTGTTAATTTAGTAAGTAGATATCATAAAATGGTGTGATAAAGAATTATTAAGAATGATTAAATGTTTTTAAATAATAAGCACAGCATTAATATTCTTCAGAATTCACTTAGTCTTTCTAGTATCTCTGCCATTATTATAAAAGTTTTTTATTAAAGAATTTGACAGTTAAATATACAGTTACAACAAATACATTATACATTTAAGTTGGACAAAGTAAGGGCAGGAAACCCCAATATACAACGGCTATGCACAATATTTATTCACGGAAGAATATTTCTTCACAAAAAGTCCTCAAGCATTGTCAAGAAGGAAATTCAGACTGCTTGGATTGTTTTCCATCTCGCAAATAGGAGAAGAATTCCAATAGAGTACTCTTTTGTTCCATTGGATGATGGACATTACATTCAAAATTATAAAATATAGATTGCCTTCACCCGTCTATAAACTTGCCGAGCTTTCAAGTTTCTTATAGTGTGAAGATAGAGCCTTCGTCTCCATAGTTATAGAACCAAATTTTTCACCAGTTTGTACTTACTGATTTAAAAAATGTTCAGATTCTGTACAAAATCAATCTTCTAGCAAGTCAACCTTCTAGCAAATCAAGGGTGATCTGTTTTTGATGTTCCTTTTTTACATTCATCAGCAGTTTTGGAACAAATCAACGGTTAAAACTTTGATCTGAATGAGATGTTGAACTGGTTGCTAAGTTCCCAGATTGTAAGACAGAAATTATCTTGGAAGGCTGTGAAAATATATCAATAATTTTATCATTTGCGGCTTGTTGAAGGACATCCTTCAACTTCTTCCTTCTTTAAATACTCATAACCACGTATAATTTGTCTCACTTCCGTAAGCTGTTAGTAATATTTGGTGTTTCCAACTGCTTCCTAAATAATAAAAAAAAAATGATCTTTCCGTCGGGCGTTTTCTCATTGTTTAAACAAAATTTAACGCACCATATTTTCACTCTTAACTGATTCAATTAAATGCAATTTCACACAACGAAATGTAACAAACCAGTGAGACAAGCTGACTTGACATTATAACTAGTCCCCTTTTGCAACACTTCAAGGTTTTAACTCAATCGGTTAAGTTACAATAAAATCAGTCTCAATACTTTGTGATCACACCTTGTAACATGATTGTTGTTGTTTAAAGGCAAAAACCCTCTCGATCATTGCCTTATAAAAAAAAAAAAAGAAAAAAAGAACATACCTAACCAAAGAATATTCTAATCACATCAGGGTCAGTATTTGAGGCTATTGTTGCAGGAGAGAACCTATTATAACACAAATGATTTCCTACAAGATAGGAATCTTTTATAGTGTATAGTATTTTATAGGTAAAATCTGAGAAATTATTATCAACCATGTATATATTTATGTTTATTGCTTTTGTTTGGTATTGTTATGTGTGTGAATGCAATGTGCTCATCTATATGTATGTGTATTTTTAAAGATATTTAATATTTATTTCTTGAACGGACTAAAAAAATTGTAGAAACGATTAATTGATCTATTGTGATTAATGTTATTCTTAGTCATGTAAATGTTAAATGAATATTGATTATAGTACTGTAATTATGTGTTATTTGAGGACAAGCTGCCTACCAGCAACAGTCTCAATGTTATTCAATCATCAAGTGTAATGCAGCGAAATGAAATAAATAAAGAAAGAACAAATTTGGTCATGCGAGACCTGATAGTAAAACTGAAAGAGAGAGATCCAACATAAAGACTACATGAAAAAAAAGTATAGATCCGGCTAGGGTCCCCTAGGGATTGTCAAGCATCCTGTATGTAAAACTAAAATAATACAAAATAACTTCGTTATAAAAGCTTCATATATTTATAAGCCTAAAATTTACCCACAAATTCCCTAAAACCTAATATAACTCATGCCATACTTACACACTACATAAACCGAGGCCTCTTTGGATGCGTAGGAGAATCCATGTTAACATCGTGAGGTGGGGGCGAAGGTAAAGGGCGTTTCATTCCCTGACAATGCTGTACGTATTCTCCCGTTACAAATGCACTAAGATCCGCTGAACGTTGTCTTCGAGGTCCACCTGAAAGCATATTAACAAAACTTAAGTTGTATACACATAGAGATATTTTGAACATATATTGTTACTCCCTAAATAATCGTACATGACCTTAACACGTTAGCTGCCAAGGCCTAATACGATACTCTTGCCTGGAGTGCCACGATTACCAAATTATTTTTCCATTATTATTTTTGCATATACCTATGTTAAATAAAATAAAGCAATAGTATTTACTAATTTTATTTACATTTATGCATATATATAGTTTCGAGACCGAAATGCAATTTTTCGGCTTTAATTTTTATCGGACCGAGGCAATCTTTGTGTAAAAAAATAAAATAAATAAATTAAAAAATCTAAACGGGCTATTTCATTTTTTTTATGTTGGCAACGCTCACTATTTTATTTGTCTAATATTTATTTTATAAATACATATATTCATTTTACAACTGTATTCTTTGTGAATTATTCTTTACTAAACCAAAATGTTTTTGTAAAATTTTTAATCGGTCCGATCGTGCCGACAAAAAAGTGAAAATATCCACTGATTTTATTATTATATTGAGTAACCATGGTAACGGTTATTAAAGCATACAATATACTACGTCTAACACACGTCTTTACCCAATCCAGAGAATACCAAAATTGGCCGATAGGTTGCTGCACTATCGAACTGTGAGCCACAAAACAAAAACATTACGTCAGTGACTTTATAGGTCCGATCGTGCCGAAACGCGCATGTACATTCACCTTAGTTTCGGTCCGATCGGACTGATATGGCAGCTAACGTGCTAATCGTTGTCTGTGTGTGTGTGTAAATATATTGTGTATTTCACTGTTGGTCCTCTACAACTAAGAAAAGTCAGTTTAATGTGTGATGTTACTTTCCTTACTTACATTTTACATTCTCACGTAGTCTATACATGGTATAAAGAAAGCTTTGTGATGGGTCAAAAATCCAGTCGTGGAAGTACCCATTTTGAGATCTTCAGTGTCAAAAAAAAAAGTTGTTTTGAGAATGATCCTGTTGTCGACGCAGTTCTCTATAACCCAAATGAGTGACCCGAATTAAATAAATTTAGTATGTAATCATATCTTGCGACTCTTTTTCCAATTTTTCATTAACTCAAATTTTAAAAACGAAATTCTAATTTTCTCAAAATCGGATTTTGATCAAATGTAGTCCCAAAATATTCAAACGTTGATTGCCATCTCTCCAAAAATCTGTGTTTGGGAGTTATTGGTAAAAAACAAATCAGATATAACCGGCTCAACAGATTTCATTAATATTTTAATAAAAATGTGAAAATTAATGGCCTTAAACTCGTGTGCAAAATCACAAGTTAAAAATGTTACGGTTTAGAAAAAAACATTGACCACTATCATAAAAGCTCGATTTTAATCAAATATGATTTACGCTGAAGACACATTTATGATACAAGTAAAACAAGTTTAGGCCCTAATTAAATATATTTTCAACGGAGTCCAGTCATTTTCACTTTTTGACCAACACCTAACAAACAGATTTTTTTTTTTTGTGACGAATAGTATTTTTTTGGTTAATATTTCATTTTTGAATAGGTTTGTGCTGTTTGTTAATTTTACACTGTTCATTAATCCACATGTCTAATTTCAGATGATATAAGCTACTATACAATTTAGTATTGATTGGAATTTTTGTACACCCTTTTATATACTTTCTGACGCTACAGCCTTTGAAGGAGCTTTGGTCTCTACGACCAATTCTTTTTCAAACCCAAATTTGTGAAAACTATAGATAAGTAACATTTCATAGCATATTTAAAATTGTGTTTATAGGGTTTGATCAAAGAATTAATGATAAATTTGACATAATTATGTAAGAAGAGTCAGATAAATACTTTATAAATCTTAACAGTTAATAAAGAATGTTACAAAAATTACACAACTAATCAAAAATAAATTAAGAATTCACTAAAAATAAAAAAACTGTACGGCTCATAAAAACATTGCATTAGATATCTTCTGATAACCGAATACTGTAAAAGTTTGGGCCCATTACTGTAGCTACAGTAATCTCGTTGTCAATCAAGTAATTCCATAGATAAGCGTCTCCAATTATTAAAGATAAAAAACTACACAATAAACATGTACTATATATCAAAGCTAAGAGAAGAGACCACTTTGGAACCCTCTCAACCTGAGGAGGTTGTTGACAAAAGCTGCTGAGCCTCGTTAAGGCTCAAAAGTGCCCTATGTGGGTTTACAGAAGAGCACAATAAGTCTCGAGACCAACTCTCCCATATAACATAATCTAATGAGTATAGACATATATGTCAGGACAGTTATGATCGAAAAGAGTAAATTTAATGTTTTATAGACTTCTTGTCCATACAAATTAATATTATTTATACTACAAACGGGCTACATAATTGCGAGTCAACTATATAGTTATAAAAACCTTTTTACTGCACTCTCTTCCTTCAGTCGTTTGCTGAACACATTCCATTTTATGACCGTAATAATATCTGTATAAATCGTATACTTCAACGATTGTTGTTATTCTTGATCCTTCCTTTTCCTATACCACCCATCCAAAGATTCTTCTTAAAATCCTTCTCTTTAATCTCTTTAACAACTCTTCTTCATAAAGTTAGTTTAAAATTTCTGGAGTTAAAATATCAACAAATTAAATCGCCACTAAAAAGTGAAGAGTATCATAAAAAAATCATTTGGGAGATTCATTTCTTTTTGTACATCAATTTAAATTATGTTCTTCTTTTTGTTGTTGTTCTGTTTATTTCCAGATATTTTTAGTAGATTTAGAAAAAGGCACACTAAAACAATAAAGTCCTAAAATATTTAGTAAACACTTCACTTAAATTCTATGGCACTAACCAGAATACGCGAGGGCTTCTCTAAACATATGGAAGTTTTCATCTATGCTATCTCCATCACCTTGTGAACCAGATAAATGGTGGAAGCCATGAGCTGCACTCTGTAGTGAGTTTCCTGTATGAGCATTTACTACTATTCTAGGCCTTGGCGACGTTCTACGAAACAAATTGAATCAATTTAAAATACAAAACATTCTTACACAACCACAGTACACACCTATGATACAAATTTACAAAAAATAAAACTTATTCAAGAAATTTCAAAAAACTAAAATCAATTATAGTTTATTCAATTTCATATTTAATAATCCTACCGTTATGTTTAAGCCTACTCTTTTACAAATGGATTTAAGATGTTTGTTTAGGTCTTTAACTTTCAAATTTCATCAAAATTATAATAATATGGAAGAAGTAATCTCCAACTACAAATAAAATACTAATGCAATTAACGTTAGAAACTTTAATAAAACCTTATGAACATCTCGGTAACTTAACTACCATCTTCAGAGGGATATAAACCAATACTAAGCTAGATTGTAGAATGAGATAACTTATAAAGGGTCAAAGCGTATGTAGCGCTCCTCCTTCCTCCACATTAGTCTGACCGGTTTCCTCGCCTATCTAGAAAGTGAGAGGGGCGACATGTCACTCAATCCAAATACTCTAATATAACAATTAAAAATTTTAAAGGGAAAAAACTATTTAACTATTTTAACTCTTTAATTTTGACTTATAGTTTCTTAAAACATAATAATATGGTAGTTGTTATTCCTTTATGTTTTAATATTAGTTACATTAGAGAACACTGACTTGTATTTTGTCATGTAGCCTATACATGTTTGTTCCTTTGCTTTTAAAATAATTACTTGTAAGTTATATTAAAGTAGTTAGATTGTGCAGCATGTCGCCCCTCCTACTTTTTAGATAGAAAGGCGAAACTGGTCTGACCAATATGGAGGGGGGAAGGTTATGTACGCTTGACCGTTTACAATGTCGGCTCATTGTCACATTTAGTTTAGTATTGGTTTATATATCTGTCTGAGGATGGTAGCTATGTTACCTAAATGTGCTAACGTCAATTGTGTTAGTGTTTTATTTATGGTTTGGGGATTACTTCTTTCATATTGTTATTAACCACAAGGTTCACTGGATGTTGTAAAATTATTACATGTTTACAAAAAATAACACACCTAAATAACATTACTTTGCTTCCTCACATTATAGAAAGAGGGAAAAAGTAAGGCACCAATAAAATAAATGATGCAACAAACTTTTTTTATACTCACACATAAACAAAACCAAATAAAATATTTAAAAAACTAAAAGCAACCAAAATCATAATTTTGTAAATTTTTCTTATGACAACTATCCCCAAATTTTTTATTATTAAAAAAAAAAAAAAAAAAAAAAAATGAAAAAAAAAAACCCTGAGATATGGCTAAGATATCACCACATACAAAATTTGATTTAAAATGTACCCAGCGGATCTCAAAACAGATACATCTGAAAAACAAATGATATAAAAATTGAACCCATGACCAACAAATAAGAAAGACGGTTACCTCAAATATGAAAACCTCAGTGTTCGACTCTATTTGTCAATACCACAATCACTTTCGTGAAGAAACATTTCCTACAGGTTTCAACACTTTGAAACAAGTCATTCTCATTTAAACTTCACGAACCGCATGCGTTAAACGAGACGTTGAAAATAGAGATATAAACTGTGCAAAAACATTGCACAAACTTTAACACTATTTTAATTGGTGTGTATCCGCTTATTTGCCGCCCTAAACCTTGGTATTGAAGTCTGTATCTCATTATATGCACGAAATAAGTTTATAGGATTTTGTAATTTGTGGATTAGAAAGAACAAGAAAAACTGCTCATTTTGAAATTCTAAACCAATTTTTTCATTGTTGTTTAAAGTATATATATAACAGAAAGTAAAATATACACTTTCATCTTAAATATTCATTTAAAAAATATATATTTCCAAACGATCCAAATGATCCCTAGCTTGACTTTATACGCATTCCATTATAATTCCATTAATTATAATATTACACATTCCAACATACCTATGGCTATGATGTGTCGAATGTGGTTTTGGAGGTAACGGTTTTCCAGCTAGATATGAGATAAGGTCTTCTCTACGGATATTTCTACGCTTTTTCCGAGCCCAACTGAGGAGTTCTTTGTTCCGTCGTTGATAACCACATTGAATACCTATATCACCCGATCGCCTTAATGCATCTGTTGATTCTGTACAATAACAAATATATATATATTGATTTATACATTCGTTAAATCAACATTACACTGTAAAAAAAAAAAAAAAAAAAAAAAAAAAATGTATATTTAATACTTCAAAAAATATATGATACATTAAAAATCAAAAATTATATACATTTTTTATTTATTTTTCATTTTAGCTGTGAACAATTTTTTAATTGTACAGAGGGGATATTATAAAATTACAACTAATTCATTACAAGTACATAATATAAACATATAATATACAATTAAAATACATTACTGGTACACAGAAACAATAATAAATTAGTATGGTAATAAATTTTTTAAATGATTTTTATGCATTCACAACTGTCGACAAGAAAACACTCAAATTCATCACTTGGTGGCTGAGTAAAACGTTTCGGATGAGTGAAAGGAATGCCAAACACCAACAACTGTCAAAAATCCTTTTAAATGCCTTCTGGTCTTAATTATTTGTGAGAATGAGTAAGAACTTATTAATCATAGTAGTGATTAGACACTGTGTCTATAAAACTTCCTTAAGAGATACGAATTGTAGTATGGTGTCATTATACAGCCACTCGCAAAAGTAACGGAAATGCAAAAGAAGGTTAGTTTGGTACTAAATTGGTAGCTTTTAAGCCTAAAGTTGATATTTTTTAAATTTCTGTGCAAATTATTGTTTTGAAAACAACTTATTGGTCACATTTTCCTTTGTGTTTTTATAAACGGTACTACTGTATGTTACTATTTTCTTGTGTTTTGTTTCCTTTAAAATTCAACAAATTGTTAGTTTAGAGTAAATATTGTAAACACTTTTTATTTATTTCAATTAACACATTTTGTATATTTTGACAAAAAATTGTGATAATTGACAAACAATTTGTTTAAATTCTGTTATTTAGGCTACACATTCTTCAACTGAAAAACATACATATATCTTTTTTATTATTATTATTATTATTACAACAATAGCATATTATTTAAAATATCTTGAGTTAAAGTGATTAAGGTATAGTTATAAGTTTTTTAATATGTCTGTAATTAGTAAAAAGCCTATCATTTAACCCTGGAACCTGTGGACATTTTTTTCATGTATAAACTGAACAACTTATAAGAAGTAGTAATTCATAACATAATTATATCCACAGAACAATACTTATAGGCCTATTCAAACTACGTATATTTATTATTTAAAAATAAGGTAGGCCTATGAAGAACGTGATTTTTAAAAAAAAATCGCCTAAAAGACAGGTAGCAATCACAGTAAACAATTACCACAGACATAATAAAGGTGTGGCTAAATCCATATGAGGTACGAAATAATTTTCATATTGTTTCTTATTGCACAAGTACTGAAAGTTTGTTATTTATCTAGCTATCCTTAGTTACCAATATATGGCTAGTTAAAATTAGACCCAACAGAACCTAACCTAGCCCAGTTATTAATGTATACATTGTTTTGGTTTTAAATCCTAATTATAAAATAATTAAAACTTGTTGAGTGGAAAAAAATAGACTGGAAACACGAAAATGTTCCCAAGATCTGAAACCAAACAGTATTTTGCCATCTGAAACCAAACAGTATTTTGCCATAAATGTAACTACAATATAATAATAATAATCGCAAATGATCATTACCGGACGAATTTTAAATCATTAAACAAGTATTACAAAAAAACACCCTAACATTAGGCCTATACCAGTACAAGCCCCTCAAGAAGAGATATAAAAATAACTTTGCTCTTGAAGAAGACACCAAAGATGTTTCTTGACATAGGCCTAGTTGCAGGCCCTCATTTCATTGTGTTGAAGAAAATTTCCTTTATGCATGTTAGTAAATTTTTTTTAAAGCATAAAATTAGGAAAATTAATTAAGTTAATCCTAGGTTTTATAAAAAGTCTGTAGAATTTGAAAAGGAAATTTCTTAAATAATAACTTTGAAAAAATTCAGCCTAGCCTTTACTTATGAACCAATTACTCCCAAGACTATCTGTAGAAGTAGATATTGGAAATTAATTTTAAAATAAATTTATCCATTCAAAATTGGTCTAACCTTTATAGAGTGTTGCCACGGTACCAGCTGCAGCTTGAAATGGCAACCACAACGAAGAAACGTCTTGAAGACGATCTAAAAAAGGAACAGAGTAGAAAATGGTGATCAATAGAAGGAATTCAAAATGGAAGTCATGGGATCAGAAAACACCCACATTCAACTGGAAAATTATTCCAATTTCACAACTTTTTCTTTAACTTCATTATTATTCACCTTTATATAATTGTGCTATCGATGCTGCTGTATTCTGAAAACAGGACCATGCTTTTTGAGTTGCTAAATCTCGGTCATTATGGAGTTGTCCTTCATAGTCAGGTTCGCTTTCAAGATGTTGAATACACTGTTGCTCCCAATTTGTTATCCATAAATCTGCTAACGATTCTTCTTCTCTGTCATTATTCATAATTTAGTTATTATATTATGATATTTATAAATGTATAAGATATTAAATACGAACAAAGGAATTTTTCAACAAACTGAAAGAATACAGAACATAACACAGCCCACCATAACAACTGCAAGCACTTAACTCAGCAACTGCTGGAGTCATAATACAACATGATTTCATGTGTCAATTTCGTGTGCTGGCTAGTCAGCTGTGAAGTGGGTGCATTCACTTACTTTTAATAAACTGACGTTCTTGTATAAAATATATCAAAATCAAACATTTGTATTTACATACTTTACCATGTTGACTTTTCATATTTCAATAGTGTATGAAATGTATCGAGCCTTATAATATGTCATCTGGTTACCGTTGTTTATGAAATTATTTAAAGTTAGGTTGTACTTATTGCGGTAGAACAGCATTCACGTGTAGGATATAAACAATATTTCAAGCTCATTTATTTACTCTGACGCATAGTTGTAAGGAATAACATTCAGGCCGAACTTTAATTTGTAGACATCTCAGGGAAATATTGTTTCATGAAACTTCAATTTTTATAAAATAGTTTTGTATATGTAAATAGAGTAACTTTAACTTTTCAAAGGTTAATTCAATCTGTCATTTTTGTGTGTGTACCATTTAACCTCGTTGTGAATATTTGGACGTAATACTAAAATTGTACGTGCGAAACCCCATTGGCTGTTTCGGGTAAATAAAAAGAAATGTTCCACTGTCAGTAACATACGTGATTTATTTTCATAGTAAATTTATTTGTTTGGGTGACTAATAGTTTTACTAAATTATCTGTTTTGGTTAGAAATCGGTGGTATGAATTTAGGTAGTGCAAATCCCCATGGGAATGGGCTACTCTACGCTGGATTTAATCAAGATCAAGGTAAAAAATAAAACACTGTCTGAAATGAGTCCAAACCAGACCATCACTGCGTCGTGGGTTTATTTGTTGCAGCGTAGAACATGTTAGTTTTACACGACTGGCATTTCAAAAAAAATAAATTACATTATAAATTATCTTAATTTATGTATAAAATTAATGATATTGACTATCGATAAAGATAAATTAACAATATTTTAAAGGCGTAATGCTAATCTAAGAATTATATGTACTGTATTAATTGAGCTTAGCTTACATGGACTAATAATTTTAAAACAAACAAACAAACAATACTAAGCCCAAGCCAGTGAATGCATTTTTGGTTTTTATATAGGTGAAAATAATTCTTAGCATAGAGCATCATGTAGTCTATTGTATACATTGATGAACATAACTAAGAATCTAAAATGACTGGCCTATTAAAATTAACTTTAAGTTTGTTTATAGTAGATTTAACTTAGGTTAGGCCTGCCTCTTCAATTCCCAAGGCTTAATAATTATTGGGTTTTTTACTCAATATATGTTGGGGACAAAATTGATTTTGAGATTTGTTTTGAGTCTCCAAAATTTAAAAAAATAAAAGTAGTTTAACAGCAGTAGCCTAATTGATCAAAAACTGATTGATTTTCTTCAGAGATTGATATAGTTTTATAGAGGGTGAAAGTATAAATGTTAGTTTTACTTTTTTTATCATAATTATGTGCATGAATTGAAATTTGGTCATTTTACTGAATTTCTAATACGGATTGTCAAAGTGGTTTTATTGACGGCCAATAAGTGTACATCATGATTTTCATGAAATTATGTTTAATCAGATGGTAATTATAGATTATGCAGTTCTGTTGAGTTTTATGACGAAAAGTCATGAAATCTGTTACTATCTATCTTAATTTTAAAAAATTAGATCATATTTGGGTAATTGTTTACTTAAATGTGGCGCCTTATTTTCTGGATTTTTTCCTTTTTATTGTCTACTACATACCATACCTTATTTCTTAAGAATAAATAATGTTTTCCTTGCGCAGATCACTATTTTTCACTGAAAAATCACAATCTAAAACCTACCAAATCCGATGTATATATAGGAAAACCTAATGGCAATGTTAATAGTGTATGGTTTGATGCATGCGCATTACACAATGACTATGCTAGAATGCTTTTTCATATCACAACAGGTTTGTCCAGGTTGCCTTTCGTATGTTTATTAAAGTTAATAGTTTGCTTACTTTGCAATATAATTATAGGCTATATCTCGGCAGGTTTGGCCAGGTAGCTAAATATATATATATATATATATAAACACCTGGCCAAACCTTTCGTAAGTTTATTGAAGTTAATAATTTGAAATTAGATTATTAATATGGAGGATTCACAGCATATCATAGGTATGATCTGTATTCACGGATATTATAGATTGAAATAGCCTATCTTTAGTAACATGAGTCGTAAATGTGAACATTTGCCATTTTGTTTAACCTATACATACGTCGGATTTGATACATTTTAGATTGTGATTTTTCAAAAAAACATTATTTATTCTTAAGAAGTAAGGTATGTAGGCCTAGCCTAGTAGACGATAAAAAGAAAAAATCTAGAAAATAAGGCGCCATTTTTAAGTGAACAATTACCCATATTTGTTTCCGGAAGACACTTTTAAAATACCAAAACTCAATATTTCTGTCAAAAATCAAAAATTAAAAGTACAAAATTCAGGTGAGCTTACGAATACGGATATTTTCATACTCTATAATTACCAATGAGGTTATACAATATATCTCTGCCAATATTGCCCATCACCACTGAAGTTTAAAAGATATTCTACTAATCCAACCAAAAATATATCTCTTGCAACAAAGATATTTTGTATCTTGAATACATTAAAACTTACTGTCAAATAATATGGATATAAAAAAAGATGTTATTAAATGATAAGCAGCACTTCACTCAAACTGAAAAATAAGTTTCTGATATAAAATAAGTTCCTGTGTAAAATAAGCAGATATTTTCTATTTTAGAATAAACATTATTCTTGGTGACAGTGTTCTCCGATTACTAGAATTAAAATGATTGTCAGAGACACAGATAATATAAATCTACTAGGCCTATAGCCTACCCATGTACTCTAAACTTTGTCAGCTGTTAATTATTAAGTATTTATTTTTATTTTGAGTTTTAATGTATAAATTATAGTAGACTCATGACTACCCGGCCTAGGCTGTAGTGTAAATAATATTAATTTTGATCCACAAATTTAGCCTAATCAGTTAATTTACAGTACTTTTCTATCGTAAGGTCTTATGAAATATACGCCTATACACAGATTGCTTTGTGACACTTGCAACTTATAAGAGAAAATAGGTCTCAGCTGAGGACTTGCCGAGTTTCACTAAAAATTTCATGTTTACACATTGGTGTATTAAGACGCCTACCATTTTTCTGATGAGCAGCAGGTACACGATCCGACATGAACGAAGGCTGGGGCCCGACTGAACAGGCTACAATCGCAACACTGGCTGGAATGTAGAGGGAGGATGTCTGCGACGACAATATGTCGTTTGACCTTGAGGCTCGTGCTCTCTGTCTTACAAAAAATCAGTCTTGTTATTTTCTAGCCATACCTCGTGTATATAACCACCTGGCCAGACGTTATTAGCAGTGGTAGTGAATTAACGGAAAAGATCCAAAGAAGCGTATTAGAATGACAGGTCTGTTTAAGTTTATATCACATCAGCCAGTTGTTTGCTTAGACACCTTATTAAATGTTTCCATCTTTGTATTGCCACTTATTTCATGCGATTTTCCTTAATATGGACTTATATATATATATATATATATATATATTTAAGATGGATTATGGATTATTGCTTAATAATATAATTTTGAAAATTTTCAATGTTTTAGGGTGTTTTGCATGTGGCATGGAGGATGGTTTTCGAGTTTACAACTGCGATCCTTTAAAAGAAAAGGAACGACAAGACTTTACGGACGGTGGCTTGAGTTATGTAGAAATGTTATTTCGTTGTAACTATTTAGCTCTGGTTGGCGGTGGAGCTCATCCAAAATATCCAACTAACACAGGTGAGATGTAAAACAATTAAGCGGTTATGTTTTTTATATTATATAACAGTAGGCCTAATATATATAAGAACATAACTTTTAATAATTATGATTTTGGCATATCTCTTTATCAATATTTTTTAATTTATTTTGGAGAGTGAACTGATGACTCAGTTTGTAGACATATACATTTATCTCTTTGTGTACTTATGAAATATCAAATGTTATGTAGATTTGAGCTTGGTCGATGACATTACATTTTTCTTTATATTATACTCCTTATATTTATTTAATTAGCCTAATTAGCTTAAAGTAATGATATTAAGAAAAGAAAAACTGTTTTAATCTTATTTTACAGGCTCAAAATATATCCGTGTTTTATTGTAGGCCTACAGTGTTGCTTATTTTCTATACCACTAATTTCTTGAGCCTCCAAAGTTCAGAATCTTTCTGACAAGGTTATCTTGAGGGATTGAAGATACAAGGGTCATAGTTCTTTCCCAGTCGAGGCATTTGCCTTCCTAGATCAGTCCTCTTGCAGGCATTTTTTTGCAAAATTCACAAAATCTTTCGTGAGATTAAATAAAAAAATGATTCCAAATTCATTTAGTATACACAAAATATTGAAAATATAGAAAAGGAAAATTTGTATTTTTTCAGTGGAATTTATATTTCCATAGTAAAAATTGAATATTAAAAGTACCACCATCACGTTTGCATAGTTAATCAAATATAACGAGCTACACTTGTGGAAACTTCAATAACCAAATGAATTAAAACACAACTTTTTAGAAAAAAATCATTTTATTTGTGCAATACAAATACAAGCCGACATTTCAATGACTAACGCATCATCCTCAGCTGCTACATCCACACAAATCCTACTGACAGTAAACTGCGACTGACAAAGCCAAAGCCTCCCTTTTCCTTGGTGTCATTAAGTATTAGTTTTACAGTTATTGATTGCTGTTTTTATATCTTTATTGAGATGTAATAAAAATAACATAAGCAAACTCAAATCCGACTTCACTTCAAGGTTCAACAAAGATATAAAAACCACAATCAATAATTGGAAACTATTACTTAATGACACCCAAAAAAAGTGAGGCTCTGGCTTTGATGACTTAATTACGATGGAATTAATATGCCGGACATTTAGAAATTCTCTACAAACTGGACTGAAAATGTCTCCACTGAAAAAAAAAAATTGATGCACTTGTTCATCATTAGCTTATAGCTTCCTTTTGTCTGTTATATGTGGATGATGCACGCAAGCTGTATGATTTAGAGAGGAAATAACTTTGGAAATGGTACTAAAACTATATTTATACTTATGTTTTTGTTAGAAGCATATTCAGTTTCAAGACAGCACTTTATAATACACTAAATAGTAAATTGATGTTTTAAACGTTGTACGCAAAACACTTCTATTTTACAATATATACACTTTCTATGGTTTGTTGGTTCTTACATATGGAATGCCTCAAAACATTTTTCCAAGACACAATCCCGGTTTGTCTTTACAGGCCTCACATTGGTAAATTGTATCTTTGCGTTTTCCATTGCAATTTTGGTTGTAAAAAAAAAAAGAGAAGAATAATAATTCTTAAGAGACATTTGTAATATATGAATAAACAATTTTTTATACCAACGAATTGTCTTCCTTTCACACGGACAGTAGCTAAGTAATTGATCTAGTCGATCAATACCTTTCATGAATTCATTATATATTATCACCTGCAAAGGCTCCTCTTGTTTACAGCTACTGACAATTCATTTTTGTATTGTTTTGACACATACAACTCATCACTTTTATCTCTCCATTTTCCAACCATTACTCCTTCACTGTACTGTGCATTTGCAATGGATTCTCCTTTCTTGAGCTTTTTTTTCTGTGACAGCTTTTGGATTTCCTTTTCTGTTGGTCTGGAATGTGCCTGTTAACATAATTTTTTCTCTAAGAAGGCGCTTTGTTAGGTCATCACTATTATAAAATTTGTCCATGTGTACCGAATGCCCTTTACCCAATCTCTCTCCCATAAATGTAATACAATTTTTTTAGTATGATCTTGACCGGATAAATTTTCAAAAGCTCCGGCATAAACACAAAATTTAATTATTAAACCATTAGGCTTGGCAACAATGTAAAGTTTAATGTTGTCTTTATGGCACTTGTTTTTTATATACTGTCTAAATATAAGCCGGCCCATCCACAGTACCATGACTTCGCCAAGAGATAATTTTTATAAATTTATTTTGTGTAATATTATTTATAATAATTAATTGGTTAAAAACTTATTATAATTAAGCTGTTAACGGTTTTTTGGATGTCCGAATCCAGCAACACGTTTAATTAACACCCTACAGTAAATTTATATGGTCTCGTTTTGGACAACACCTCGTTTCCCATGACCCTCCCCCCCCCCAATTAATTATTTTAGCCTCCCATTATTTTTAATTTGTTGTCAATTTGAATTTCCAAAACCAAAAAACCTGTCTACCCACTCGTTGACACCGGCACTGACTGTGTAGCCACAGATGGACTAGCTCATCTTTATTGCTTGCTCGTAGATGGTTTGTCACACACACAGATCAAATCCTTGTTACAACCAAAGAATCGGCAAATGCCACAAACATTTGTCAATTGTTGGTTATTTCCCATCATAACCCAATGTGTTCAACTGGAGTATTATGAATTGATTTCAAATTTATTGATTTTAACGCTTTTACGTTTTTACCAGCTAGTATTGTGGAGTATTATTACACAATAAAAATAACAATAACATGGGCAGATAAATGAAGTGTACACTACCAACTTTTTAACTATACAGTATAGCGATCTTCACATAGCAAACGAACTTTACAATTTTTATATTAACCCAAAGACACTGAATTTTTTAATTTTACTTTTTTATTTCTAAAATGGATGCATTTGCACATAAAATTATAATTATTATTCATTTAAATTTTGATTTAGTTTTTTTACTTGGCCTTAATTATTATGGAAGTTCCTAAATGTAAATTAAAAGCACAGTGATATCTGCTTGTGCGATTAAAAAGTAGGTTAGGAGCTTTGAAGAGACTTTGTCAACGACAATAAAGAACCCTAGGAAATCAAATGCGAACACCCAAAAATATTGAGCTTGTAAGAGTTGTGATCGAAACTGAAGTCCGCATGGTTCAGCTTGCCAGCATCGTACCAAATTTGGGCTTTCCAACAGAATGATTAGACGGATTTTACACGATCTACATCGTCGTCCATACAAAATCAGTACAAATCCAACAGAAAGTAATTCAAATCCCACTGGCAATGCTGCGGAATGTGATAAATAACTTCAGACCCTGGTTGAAAGAATGTGTACGCCTAAACAGATGTCATCTTACCAGAGTTTTTTTTTTTTTTTTTAAAGTATAGTGAAATTTAAAGCTTTTTTATTTATGTAGTTTAAGATGGTGTAAATAAAATATGGAAAAATTTATTGTATTTTTTTACATCCTTTTAAAAATGATTTTTATTCCATCCCAACCTGTTTTAAATATAAATAGTTTCTAGTTTTTGAAAATATGTCCTTATGGGCTTTAAAATAGAAGAAAAAACAACACAGGTGGTGTATTCTTTTTCTTCTATTTTAAAGCCCATAGGACATATTTTCAAAAGGAATTGAAACCTATTGCCTACTTTCAAACAGGTTGGATTAGCCATAAAATAATATGAAAAAAATAAATAACTTTTGATTTGTAATTGTGATTTTAGTTCTGTTTTCACCATTTTATTCTAAATTAAATTCTCTCTATAACAAATATAAGTTACGTACAATAATGATTTTCTATATTTTTTATTTAAGAAACACAGTACAACGTAAGTATTCACTAAAACAGTAAACAAATCAAATGTTTATAACCTAATCAGAACACAGAAGTCATCTGTTTATTTGATAAGTTGCTTACAAGTGTTGCCAACATCAAGTAATTTAAATATTCTAAAAGTATAATAACGATATCGTATTATAAACTAAATAAATCTAGCTTATATCACATGCGTTCACTGGGACTGTGCGTGAACACTGCTCATAAAAAAGTGCAATTTAATTACATTTTAATCGTAATTTTCACAATAAAATGCAAAGAAACCATTCTCAGTGGACGCTGCTGTCATCTAACACATTTATTTGAAACTATGTCAAACCTACGCTTAATAAAGAACGTTGTTTTCTGGGACACGGAGAAGTTCCGTATGTCTATTAGTGGGCCGCTCGGGGACTATACGGAACAGTTCCGTATGTCTAGGCCAATGGGTTAATCCTTTACCAATCATCATATACAGAAATACAACTCATGAAAAACTTGTCTCTTTCAGTTCCATTTAACAACTTCGGAAAACCATTTATCCTTTGAAGTCCTTTGATAGTCCTTTGAAGTCCATTTAACAAGAAGTCCTTTGATATCAAAGCCAACTTTGGTAACTGAGTAAATTGTCCCCCATCCAAGTATTAATGTTTTACTCTAGAAGTGGTAAACTATTTTTCTTAAATCCTTTATGGTGGACACTTCAGGGATATTTTTTTATAAAATGTAAAAATGTACAAAAACATTGCACAAACTTTTGCTCACTTGTCCATCCCCATAACCAAATAAAAACTTATACCTACTTAAAATGATAGTTTGGTAGTTGTAAATCAATAAATGACAATGAACAATGTACCTGTTTTTGTAAAATATTTATAATACTATAAATAAGGGGATTAACTTGCTTCGCTTGTGCCATAAACACATCCTCAGCGTATTTTCACTTACGATTTTTCACACAGGTTTGGGTATATAATCTTCACATTTCATTAAAATATAAAGAAACTGTTAGAGACAATTTTAAGAAATTACTATTTTATGACAGCTCCATGGCTGATTTCTTAATTAAAAATTTTTTTACCAATAACTCGCTAACCAACAATTTTGGAAAGATGTTGTCCAATACGTTTTTGCTTGTAACCTTAGTGGTTACACTTTAGTAAAATTTATTGTAATCATAACTTTGTGTTTCTTTTTTGTTATGACAGTTACGCTTAAATTTTGAGTTATCAAAAGAATGTCTAAACAAGTCTAAATATATCGCCAAAATTTGCCCACATACCAAAATTTTATTGAAATTAATCCAAGAATTTATGGGCTGTACATATGACGGACAATATATCCTAGGTACGCATCACTCAAAATACCACTTTTTTCGACTCGGGGACCTTTCAAAACAGATATATCCGTAAAAAAAAATTTTTGTTCATTTTTTGACCCATCACTTTCTTTATACTGTGTATATGTGAGAAATAACGATGGATAATTAAATAAGTAGTATGTTTTTTTAATTACTGATGTATAGTAGAAATATATAACATTCACGGTCTTGTCATGTTAATTGGTTAAGATTTTAGTTCAGTTATTATAGCATGTTCAATTTATTGTTAACTAGAGCCGTTGGAATAAAACTTGTCTTTGTACAGACAAAAACAGTATTTTATTAAGTTAGTTTTTTGGTTAAAAAATATATTTTTTTAATATGTTAATTTTGCTTACCACCATTTCAAAGACCACTATTTCATTTTTTGCTTTTATATAACAACAAACGGCTATTGACATTGTCGTAACAACTATGGCAGAGTCACTTGTTGCACATCTGTCATTGGAGGAAATCATGTGTTTGTCTTTTTGTTAAGGTGTCACTCACCCGTTCTGTCTTTGTTTCAGTGATGGTGTGGGATGATTTAAAGAAACAAGCTGTGATAGCCTTAGAGTTCAACGCCCCAGTACGTGGTGTCAGATTAAGACGAGATAGGATTGTAGTTGTACTTGAAGGTGTTATCAAAGTGTATACGTTCACACAAGCTCCACAACAGCTACATGTGTTTGAAACTAATCCTAATCCTAAAGGTGAGATAAGTTTGACCGGCCGTTTAGCGCAAATTACTGATACAGTACAACCTCGTTTATCCGGACTAATTGGGATCGGAAGTGATCCGGTTAATCAAAAATCCGGATAATCCGAAATAATAGAAAGATAAATAAAACAAAATATAAAATGATAACTTACCGTTTATAAGTCATGAAAAAACACAATATTTACACAGTCATTCAATTTACACAATACACGAAATTACACAATGTACTGTAAATGACGAAAAACATTTTATTTACACACCTGAAATATTTACACATGCTTTTAATTTACACAGGGTTTAGTTGTTATTTACAAAAAAGTCATTTATCTTCCTCTGTTTTAATTTGGTGTGACGTTTCAATGCGGCCCTGTCTATACGATTCAATGCGCCTAACTTTTGGGCCATTGTAAGCACATTACGTTTTCGTTTTGTCGCCATTTCCACGCACAAACGCTAACACACGAATATAAATCAATAGCAGTAACAACGCCCACCTCTAAATACTATGCCGATTCTCATTCACGTCCTCGATACTCCCGACTGGGGATGTGATGTGCCAACTGCCAAAAAAAAAGAACGGGGTTCCCAAAGCTGGCGGCACCGCTTTAAGATGTGACAAAATGTTCACATTTACTGATTTACACCCTTGAGTCTTAGCAACCCGACAACAATAAAGTTGTAAAAATGACATGATGGTTTATGATGCGTTGTAAACATGCACCTGGTTTGTATTTATTTCACAGTTGTACATTTTCTTTAACCTTTTGATGCCCGACTTATGATCAGTATAATACAAGCTCCAGCCCGGGTATTTTTCGCAAATTTGCAGACATTATTATGAAAATTCATATAAAATCTAAATATGAAGCAAACCTATCAATGTAATATTTTTTTTGTTCAGAAAGAACAGGGGAATATGAAAATGGTATAAAAAGTTACATTATCTAGGCCAAATTATTATTATTTTTTACTTTATTTTTATTTTTTAAAGTTTTATATTGAAATTTCAAAAGTAAAGTTATAGTAAAACTATAATTTTTTTTTTATTGTAAAATCGTTACATACATTTTGTAGGAAATTTAATTCCCTACACAAAAATGTATGTATATATATATATATATATATATATATATATATATTATAGACATATATAATAAAAAATATTATAAGTTATATGAAAAAATGTAAACAAACGTAAAAGTAAAAAATGCAGATTTTCACACTGTTTATTGTAGCTTCTACATTAAATTAAAAAAGAACAAATATACAAGCTATATATGTTTTTGGTACATGATTTTCAGTACTCTTATATTTATTACAATTATATATTTCACTATTTACAACACTTGGGCCGGGAATTGAATTGTCATATAGGTTAGAATGCGTCGGTGCATCGCCTGAAGGTCCCGGAACATTTTCAACTACACGATTTGAACACTTCACTACACTACGTATTATCTCGTCATTATCACTGTCTAAAAAATCACTAAAATCATCACGAGATAAATACTCCGAAATTTCACATTCGCGCAAATTAGACACTTTATTTGTTTATCAAGACACAACAACAACAAAAGAAGCTACCACAGCTATACAGTGACAGCTGGCAAAATAACGAAAGTGAACCGGATATTGCAGTGATGCAGACTAAGACGCACTAAAACAAAAATTATCTCTCATTTCCCTGCATTCTGCTGAACAGTTCAATACCAAATACGTCATAGCAGTATAACCGCTAACACGCAAAAAAAACGAGATATAAAACAGCTGACGCCAACTCGCATATATGCGGGCGTGGGCTGCTGGCAGGGCAGTCGTCTGCTCGCATATATACGGGCGTGGGCACCAAGAGGTTAAGGACCGTTACAGGCATCGTCATTGTATTACACTTTCTAAAATATCAGGCATTCTTTATTTTTTTCCCGGTTTTTTAAAAAATTCCCTGACTTTTTCAGGAAATTCAAATTCTCTGACTTTTCCCGATTTTCCCGGTCGCTAGGCACCCTGAAATACTATTAACCGTATCCTATCAAAAATGTAAAGAAACTAAACACGGCACAGCACGATATGGTAATGATGTATTCCGGTCGCTAGCACGTGATAGACTACCCGCCGGCATAGACAATAGACAAGGTCACTGTCATGCCGCATCGGGGTAGGGGGATGGTGACACAGAGGTCATTGCTCCTCCACTTACTCTTCCCAGTGCATCAACAACCCGACCTAATACCTCGAGGCGACACTGTAGTATTGAGGAAATCACGTTTTTATCAACATTAATGTAATAGCAGATATTTCTTGTTGAAACTCCATATTCAAGAATAAAATAAAGCAAAAGCTTAAAGTTCAAAATATTATAAATATTATTTAAAATATTATTCAAAATACAGTAATTATTAAAATATTTTGAAACTTTAAGCTTTTGCTTTATTTTATCCTTGATTAAATTTTTTATTTTTTGTTCCGGATCGATCCGGATAATCCGGACATCCGGACATCCGGTTGAATGAGGTCCGGATAAATGAGGTAGTACTGTACCTATATAAACTGGGTTTAATAAAGTTCCGGAATGTGTTTAATAACTTTTAATCTTCAAAGGTTAAGCTTCAGACATTTATTAATGTAAAAAAAATAAATAAAAATAAAATAATAATAAAATTACATGAGGTAAATTCATACCTACTCAAAATAGAATTTTTGGGGATCAAATCAAAATTTTGAAATGTAAAACTTCATCAAGTATTACCTCAATTTAAAGATCTTGTTTAATAGAAATTAACTGCACAAACTAGAGGTCGCTATTTTACTCTAATCCAAAATAACAACCAATCAAAATTGAAAAAATCTCATTTGCTTCAGAATGTACTCTAAAGAAAATAACAAGACAAAATATTACAGCAAATGCAATTTACAAAACACCAGTTTGCAAAACTGAAGCTAGGTTATGACAGTAACAAATTTAACTGATTCTCATGTTTTAATAATGTAAACAATGGTGTCTTGTCGTCAGTTGTGTTGATAACTCATCGTCATTTGATTTAACACAAACAGCTGAAAAGAAAACCAATGCTTTACTTATCACTACTTCCCGCCCTAGAGCAAAAAAGTCACACATTTCAGCTCTGTGTAGAAAGGCGGAAAAGGCTACTTTTAGTATTATTAGCTGAAGGAAAAATAATAAAGTGAACATATGTTTTTCCGTAACTTTTCAAAAAATGAGTCATTTTGCTTGTAGTTGGAGATATGTCGTTTGTGGCAAAGAGTGTCAAGCTGAAGGATTGTTATCAGTTCCTAGAATGGCACGTACTTTTTTTCTTATATAACTTTTTTTAAATTTTGAACATATCAAGTTTTAAGCAGTTGATGCACAAATTGGTGTCCAGCTATCAATTGCTGTTTAATTACTGTAGAACTTGAATCTTCTACTCAATGTAGAACATGATGTGTGAGTCTACTCACTCTCAGACCTTAGACGTTTCTCCGCCTTGTTCCATGCTCTTTCTCAGCCCAAGTTTTGATGGCGAATATAGCCCATTTCTTAGAGATTCCACAATACTGCTCTGGTCCTATGAACATTGCTGCCAATACTTTATTTGCTGGAATGTCATCGTTCTCATTTCCGCCGATTCCAAAATGCCCTGGCACTTAACAAAGAGTAACACTGTTGGTCACCCAACTGTGATAGGCTACAGAAGCAATCCCACACTAGCTTTGACCTGAACTCTTTTGAATCTAATGCTTTCAAGACTGGCTGACTGTCGCTATAGATATCAATTTCCTTATCTCTGTATCCAAGGCTTAGATTTCCTTGTGCACATTCCAATAGAGTTGTTATTTTTGACTGGAACACTGTGGGGGTGAACTCCTATTCATACTGAAATTGTCTGACCAAATTTGCCTCCACAGTTTCCTGCATTCGTTCCACCTTTAGTTTTTGAACTGTCTTGTAAACCACTTCAGTTCTCTGTCTCTACACGAATGGGCTAAATAAATAAGGATGTTATGATAATTTGTGTAAATCTGTAGTCCTCAATAGGTTTTCAGTAGTATATAAATTTGTATAATCTTGTTGACTTTAAGACTTGGTTGAATTTTTATTCTCTTTTTGAGGTTTGAATTAATTTAGAAATTAAAAATTTGTATGTTGAAAATGTTAAATGGAAAAGGTCATACAATATTTAGTTTTTTTTTTCAATTTTCAGGACTCTGCGTTCTTTGTCCTAACAGTAATAATTCCCTCCTAGCTTTCCCTGGACGTAAGACCGGACATGTTCAGTTGGTAGACCTGGCGGATACAGAACGACCACCTCTCGATATCCCCGCACATGAGGCTCCTCTTACTTGCATCACACTTAATCTACAAGGAACGAGGCTCGCTACAGCTTCAGAGAAGGTATTTGAAATAACGTTTGTAATCTGTATACTTTAGTTTTGCCCTTATTGAAATCGGGCTTTGTGTGTATATTCATAATCTGCTTTCATCTTTGCCCACATGGAATGTACAATTTGGGTTATTCAGTGTGTAATGCTTAGATTAGTTTGTTTTAGAATCGATGTTTGGTTTTATCTTTTGTAGCTAGAGTGATAAAGTACAACAAGCCCAATGTAGCTGTGCGTGCGGCCTGAATGGCCGAGGGCGAAGTGAGGGTACTATGAATAGTAGGCTATTTTAACCTAAAAAGGAGTACAGTATAAGAATAAGTAGGGTAGAAGAGATTTAAAAAAACATAGGGCTTAAGATAAATGAAATAGAATTTAATTTTGAAACGGTAATTGAAAGATAAATAATTATTAAATTTAACTTGGGGTGGATAAATAAATAACAATATAAACACTAGAAGTGTGATGCAATAATAACAGGTATGAGGTAGACCGAAGCTTAAATGTTTAGTTAGGAACTAATACAAACGAATAGTAAGGTTTATAATTATAATTATATTATAACACTTCTTAATATAAATAATTAACGTAATGATCAACTAAGAAACCACTAAAATAAAAACTTAGACATAATGTAGATTGGCCTTCTGAATTGAAATGTCAATAAAATGTATTAAAGGTTAATTAACTTATTTTCCGCAAGACAATACAATCTCTATTCAGATGGATAACAGGTTTCGACGGTTAAATCATCATCATGAGATCCAAGACATCATGTTGTTCAGCCATTCAAAGGCGTCGTCTTCTTTAACTGGCAGTTGATAACATGAAACACTTATTACAACATTTAAATAATGAGACACTGAATATGATTATATATGCATATTTACATAAACTGGTTGAGACAATTAGTTACTATTAAAAATTGAAAAATTAAAAAACTGATGTTGATATCGGTGCACAAAAGTTGTAGCAGGCGGTTACTGATAACCAACTAAACAATCTATTGGTTGTGTCATTTAATCCCATCCCTTAGATGAATTACAGTGTTAAACAGTTCGTTCGAGTAATAGTTGATTTTATCGTTTAATATATTATAGTGTTCATTTTTAGTTGTGGCGTATATTTCAAACTCTTCGAATGACAATAAGAAGAGTAAATAAATGCCCCTTTTTCCAGACATGGAGTATTTAAAAATTATTGTCTTTGGAGGTGTACTTGTGATTGTGATCTATGAGACGTTGTGCAAAATGAGACTTATGTTCAACCATTGTAGGTAGGTGTTCTTTAAAACGTGTGGCGAAAGAACGTCCGGTCTGACCGATTTAAAATTTTTCACTATCAGTGCATGTGATTTTATACACACCAGATAAAGTGTTTTTGTTGATTTTTATGTTATTTTTTCGATTTCAAAATATTGACTAATTTATTTGAGGTCTTGTAAGACAAGATGACATTGTGTTTCATAAGTTCTCTTCTTAGTTGGAACTGTTACTATAATTATCGTAAACCAAATGATGTGATTGGTGAGAATTCATTGTGTAAAACTATTTACGGAGCACAATGGCGAAAACAAGCCGAAATGTCTTGGGAAGTGGGGAAATATGAAAAAAGAGAAGCGTCAGTAATTTTACCAGAGATGGAACCTCCATTCAATCGATGTTAAAAAAAAATAAAAAATTTAGTAAAAGGTTGCCAGATTTACAGTTGTTATGCACGAAATAAACTTGTAAAATGTGCAGGAATCAAATAAAAATAATGTGAGATACGATTTAGCTTAAATATCGACATTACATAAAAAATGATGAGGTAACCTTATATTTTATGTTAGACACTGAATAGAAAAACTATTTAATGAGCACAAAGTATATTCAAAGCTCAGATAGAACATTGAATGAAAAATTTATCATTAAAAGACAGTTAATTATGAAATTTAAAAAATATATAGAAGAGAAAAATTTATTTAATTGAAATTAAAGACTGAATAATTTAAATTTTTGTTGAAATGTTGTATAGCTAATAATTTGTACAGTTTCATAATTTTTAATTTTCAAAATGGTTTTGAGTTTCCATTACCACCCCAAAGATAAGAACTAGTTAAATTAATATCATGAATAAATTATAGATACAGTAGACTCTCATAAATTCGGATCACGAAAATCCGGACTCCGGACGGTAAAATTTTTTTAATGACAATTTGCCGCTTTAGCGCCTTCAATTTTCACGCGATCTTCCGCATTGCATGAATGACGTATTTTGTAATGATTCACGAGCAGTGGAAGTTTCCGCGCAGCTTAAGTAATTGACACACCCTAGCCTGTGTTTTACTTAATTGCCGTCCAGTACTGTATTATGTACATTACAGTAACAGTACCATTAGTTAATGTCAGAGTGTAAAAAGTGTCGGTGGGTATCGGTATGGGCCGATAGTGATTGCATGTGCGACTTATCACCGCTCGTATCGGCCCCGCGGCCGACTTATCTCCGACTCCGGGAAATCCAGATTTTTTTCGGAATCCGGACCGGCCGTCCGCCACAATAGTTCGGATTTATGAGAGTCTACTGTATTAATAAAGGTGCATTGATTAGATGAGATGTTATACAGGAATAGATGTAGGTGGTGTGTTTGTAATGTTTATGTTCCATTTTGAAAATAGTTACCAGCTTGTTAAGAATAAATGATAAATTTTGATGATTTGTAATTTTTGTGTAATTTTATCGAATTTAAATATTTTGAAATAAAAAGTTGGACAAGGCAAGAAGAATTAACTTTTGTTGAAATAAAAATAATAAATTTAAATAACTGTAATAGTTTTTTAAAATTTTTTTAAACTTTATACTACTTTTCTAAAAACATCACTTTAT
The DNA here is from genome assembly GCA_963513935.1 of Aphrophora alni. Classification (NCBI taxonomy): domain Eukaryota; kingdom Metazoa; phylum Arthropoda; class Insecta; order Hemiptera; family Aphrophoridae; genus Aphrophora; species Aphrophora alni. The sequence continues at coordinate 8,600,579 of OY740779.1, read as the reverse complement.
ACTCTCTATCTAAACTTCATTAAATAGATTTTTTTGGAAAAAATATTTAGTCAAAAAACTGACTAAAATAAATTTTTGAAACGGTTTTGGAGTAAATATGTTAGATGTCAAATATGATATTAACTTATTTTCAGAAAAACCTGTATCACCCAAAATCAATAGCTTACTACCTATTTCTAAGATATACACAATTTTTGTGTATTATTTGTGAATATATTTTGGAAAAAAATATATATAAATTTGTTACATTTTAAAAATGTAAAAAAATATTTTACGTAAAAACTGAATTTTCTTTTTATTTTTTTAAAAAAACATTAAAAATAGTAAAATATATTTTATACAGAACTTCTATATATCATTATGTCCAGAAAGGTGCATAGAATGTAGGTGTATAGTGAAAAAAAATGTTAGATGTATTACATTTGGAGTTTTTTGGTGAAATACCAAAAAATCGAGAGTAACAGAGAGAAAATTTTCACAGAAATCAGTACATAAACCATAGAAAAGATTTTTTTTTTCATTTTTTTGAAGAATTCCTAGAGATTTGTTATATATTTATGGATAAAAGTTGCGGAAAAAAAAATTAATTTTTTAAATTTTCATTAGACATGGGTCATTTATGATAAAAATCTACTTTCACAATAGCCTAGACGTTGAGGTTAGGGCTGTGAAAAAAAAAACCAAAAATATGAAATATCACTAATAAATACACTCTACAAACATTGACACATTTATTATAAGTTGTATATACATTTATATATTATGTATATACATATTATAATAAATAATTCGTTTCTTGAAACTAAAAGTTCCAAAAGCAAATCTAGAACTAGGCCTGAATAGTACTAGATTTGGCTAGAATAGGCCGAAAATATGAATTATCACTCATAACTACACTCTACAAACATTGACACATTTATTTTAAGTTGTATAAACAAATTATAATAAAAAAATCACTTCATGAAACTTATATTCACTACAAAAACACAAAGCTATTACCTTTGAAATTTCCACATCGGCAAAATTCTTGCGAGATCGAAGTAACAAATTTGAGGTTATTCTTGGTTTTATAAAGTACCATAGCCTTTGTATTTTTCCTTGTACAGATGTGTTTCAAATACAAGGTTAAACATTGAAACCTCCTCTTTACAGTTATATCAAAAACGACAAGGTTGTATAAAAATAAAGATCGGATTCTTCAAGACTGTCTAGATACTGAATATCGCAAACCGGTCTGAAAGTTCAGAGGATCATTTCCTAGAATGGATATAACTTGTAAACTATATAAATTGGGATGATTTCGTCTTCATAGTTCGAAAGAGGAAGAAAAATACTATATAATATTGTCAACTTGTAACATTTGGACAAGTTTTACCATTTCGAAAAAATATATGAACATATAGGTGATATTTTCTATATAAAACTCGCCGCGGTAAATTGTCGCAACCTGGCGTTATGAACGTCAACTTCAGTCAAGTCGTGTTATTCTATTTTACGCAACTTTAATTTTTTTAAACCTGGTTATGAAAGATTGAAAGATTACCTTTTCAATGGTATAGAATACATTTCGATAATATGATATCTACTAGGATAAAAGTTGAATTGCAAAAAATGTAATTTTTAGCGTGTAAAATAGCGTTAAAATTCTTGATTTGGTTTAATTTTTATATAATATAAACTATACTAGTTGGAAACATTTGAAAAAGGCGGTTTTGAAGAGAAAAACGCGATCTATCAAGCAGTGTTAGGTTATATTTGACTGACAGTGATATGGAAATAAGAAAAATAGGCAAACGAGACGAATGTTTTGTTTAAAACTTGTTAACGTAAACAACAACAACAACTTTGACGTTTCGCATCAAAAATATGCGAATTTCACTAATTTTTGGAATATTATTTATAACGTTTTGTGGTGTATTTTTTTTGCATGATATGCATCTACGGAACATTAGCTTTCCAACGGTATTTTATTTATTGTGATGGGACAATTTTAAGTGGGCGTAACGTTGAATGGCAAAATACGTGTTTTTTAGTTGGTGAATTGAGCCGTGACTAATGAAGCGACCACTTTTTAGGCAAAAAGTGGTCGATCACCAGTTGGAGGGTTAACAATGAAAATACTTACGAAGCTAACCAACAATTTATTATTCTTAATTTCTTATTTAAATATATAAACCCCTCTGAGGCTCACTTTAGTGAGTATGAGCTTGGCACTCCTGAAGGGTATAGCTGGATCTACATTTTTTTCATTTAGTCTTGGCTTAGATACCCCTATTTCATCTTTCCTATCATGACTCTCTTGGCCAACTCTTGTTCTATTTCAACCTTGATGCTATTAAGAGTATCAAGGACTAGCGGTCTTTATTTTATAATCTTTTCTTTTTTTAAATTTTGTAAGGTGATGATGACCAAGAGGTTTCTGCTTTCAAACAACAAGTAGGAAAGAAAGTAAATATATAAAAGTATAGTTTAAAATAATCTATAAAATCCATCACAGTATCCGTGGTTAATTTTCATATTATCTCTTGTACTGACAATTACCGAACTGACAATTTTGGTGGTGAATAATTTTGTTCAGTTAGTATTTCAATTGTGAATGGATGTGTGAGAAAGTTTGTGTAATGTTTTTACCAATTAAATTGTTTTGTTTTCCTTAGGGAACATTAATCCGAGTTTTTGATCCCTGCACAGGATCCATGTTGAATGAACTTCGGAGAGGAGCAAACACAGCGCATATATATTGGTAAATATGTTTATAATAAAGGATAACAGTTTTTTTTAGTATTTATTATTCATCAATCAAAGCGAGATTTCGTTTTAACTCAACTGTTTGAATGTTTGTTCATCATACAGTTACAACCAAATTTAGTAATTGGTATTTTTAGGAATCAAAAAAGAACTGTGTAATGTGTGTGTGGCAATTTATGTGGGTATGTTATTCATACCCACATAAAGAACTTTTTTTTTTTAATATTGCTACTTCCATGCATTTACATCTATGAATGCATCTTATTTGTTGAGAAAAAATTTAATAAATTCAATAAAGTCAGTTCTTTGCATTCATTTAGTGTCCGGAATCATCAGAATTTTAGAATAGAAAAATGCACTCAAGCCAAAACACAGAAGGGAGTTAGCTACATGGATGTAAAGTTCCATGACAGACTTCCGGACGGCATTATGAAGATAAGTTTTTTTGTTAAATAAAAGGTTTTGATTGGGTAATTGATCACATAGGCAAAACATTGGGGAATGTCAAGAGTTATTTGTTGTATTGTCAATTTAATATGAAAATGTTTTATTATTGTGTTTGTATTTCTTATAAATATAATTTTTTTATTTATTTATATTCAATATATAGTATCTTTTTTAGGTGCAGTGAAATTTATTTAATTGTTTTTTAGTCTACATCCAACTTATTTTGAATATACAGTGTATCCCTTGTTCTTCTTATTTTTTTATTGTCAACCACAACACATCGCAACACACAATAACAACAAACATATATGAAAGTTAGTTTTTTTTCATGGTCATCAAAGATAAATAAAATTCATAAGAAATATACATAAAATTCTAGACACTCACGAATTGTCTTACGTTTCGCAAAGACCGACAATATATATTATGTGCCTTTCAGTGGAGGAAGGCCTGCTAGATGCTTACTAGTCATAATGTTACTGACAAACCTTGGATCTTATCAGTTGTGCAGTCATTATGGGCCTGAATCGCTAGATGAGGGGGGGGAGTTAATTATTCTGCCATTATGAATTGTTTCTTCTGTTTCATTTCTTATTAAATGGATATAGACACGAGCATGGTACTTCGATTTCTCTTTCTCCAATGAACACTGAATACTTGCCTGCTTCCCAATTTAATAGCATGTCTTGACTTCGACGATGTTCGCACATCTTAGAATAATTGATGTCCCTTTTTATCACATGATCATGATGTTCTTGTACACATATATCCACTGGCTTTGAGGTTTGACCAAAATAATTGTGACCACATTGGCAAGGAATTTTATAAACAACACCCTTATCAGCCACTTTACACTGAGGTTTTACCCTGGTTAGAAGGTTCCGCAACGTGTGACCCGACCTAAAAACACTCCTAATGTTAAATTTAGAATTGATCCTCGGTATTTTCCGGATAAGCCTGGATAAGGAATGGTTACCGTAGCCACTGGTTTGTCCCTAGTATCACTATCAATAGATTTGTTAGTTTAAGTTTGTTTTTTTTAATGGCTTTATGTATACAGGGATATCCATTATCCTGTAGTTCCTCAGAAACTCGTTCTATTTCTTTGCATTTCTCATAATCATTCGATGGAGCCCTCCAAAACAACCCCTGTGTAAAACCAAGTTTAACATGTGTCTGAATGGTGTGAATTAAAATATAAATACTTTCCAGTGTTAGTGGGTTTCATATATGTTTGTTGTTGTTGTTGTTGTGATGTGATGTGTTGTGGTTGACAGTCAAAAAACAAGAAGAACAAGGGTGGGGTTCAAAATAAGGCTGGTGTAGACTAAAAACACAGTTAAATAAGATTAAATATCTAATTATTTTAGGGTAGTTTAAATTTTGTTGTAAGTTTATAGAGCTGTTTAGTATTTTTCCTATGCGAAAACAGATATATTCGCAAAAAAACTCTGACATCGATTTTTTGACCCATCACATAACCTTTTCCATACTACATGGAAGAAAGTAAACATTAAAAATAGTTAAAGCCTTTAATTTTTAAATAGGATTCTATAATCAGTAGTTTTTTTGACAAGAAAATTGTGTTTTTTTTGCAGTATAAATTTCAACCATGATTCCACTTGGTTGTGCGTTGCAAGCGATCACGGAACAGTCCATGTATTCTCTGTTGATGACCAGAAACTTAATCGACAATCCAGGTACGTACATATCCAGGTTAATAGCGTAGGAGCAGTAAGTCACATCACTTCAGCAGGTTTATTATACTGATCTACATTATAGTTTTAGAGTTATTTATTAATGATGTGTGTAGCAACACACTTCCCCTTTGTATCATTACGCAAAATTATTGTGCGTATGTAAATATAATTGTAATGTCCAACTTGTAAATAAATGACGCACAGCAGAGAGTGAAAGAACACTGGAGAGTGGGATACATGCGTGCGCAACCTGTGAACCTATAAATATGGGCCTCTCTCTCTCTCTCTCTCTCTCTCTCTCTCTCTCTCTCTCTCTCTCTCTCTCTCTCTCTCTCTCTCTCTCTCTCTCTCTCTCTCTCGTTACCTAAATTCTCTTATTTTCTTTATTGTTCTGTAACTGTCTTTCCGTTCGTTCTTTGAGGACTAATCGCTTCAGGACGAGCGCTACCTCCGTGGTCTGTCGGCTGATCCCAGAAGCACGGACTTCCCCATTCGTTGTCTGATCCCTCCAGGAAGAACGTTCCAACCTCCGAGTGGTCTGTTGGCTGATCCTTGTGATACCTAGAATATGTTGGTTTGATTAAGTATTTAAAATCTCGGGTAATGTAGGGGGAATGACTTGAGTCAAATGCGTATCTAATGACTTTCAATATTAGACAGAATAAATTCATAATTAAAAATAGATTTCCAAACGTATTTAAATAATGATGTACAATTTTAAGATAATTTTTCAATAAAGTGTTTATTAATTGCATGTTATGTGAAATGATATGATCGAACACTTTTTAGGAAGTGAATTAGATATTTGAATCCAACGGTGGTTAAGATTCTGCATACGCAGTTTAACCGGAATGAACAGGTTTTGGGATTGCACCATGTGAATAGTCAGTCTTTGTGGAGGAGTCTAGTAAGAAACTTCGAGTAGAAAGGTTGTGAAATATGGTTCTCCAAGTTTTTATTCAAAATGTAAAACATGTTAGAAACTGTTATTTCGTGACGGATATAGTGAACAGACATTGTAATAAGTTCATAGAACAATATTTTTTATGTATTTTGTCAGTCTTTGTGTAGAGGTTGAGTGAGAGAGAGAGACCTGTTTAAGTATAGTTTCCCGAGTTTAGATTCAAAATGTAAAACGTGTTAAAAAACTGTTATTTTTGTGAAAGACATAGTGGACAGACATTGTAATAAGTTCATAGAACAATATTTTTATGTATTTTGCAGTCTTTGTTTGAATTTCGCGGAAAGAACTAGATTGTTCGATGCTGAACATGTGCTTTGTGATTACGGACAATAGACTATTGTGTTTTACATGTTGTACGAACAATGTGTTTAAGAATCGTAACACAGACTTTGATAGAGTCACAAGTGTAGTCAATATAAATTCAACGCTGAAAAACCATGCAAGATGCAAGACCTGGATCAGTGAACGTTATGAACAATACGTTTCTACAGCTTGGTAAACCGTGTTATATAACACGTTATATTCAAATCTGTAATTTTTATGTAAAATGTTTTATGATTCTTTTTTATTTTAATAGATGTAAATTCAATCAATTTAATTAAATAAGTTTATTAGTCCAAATACCAATCAGGTTATGGACATAATCAATTTTCTCTTTATATATATTGTACTCAGACAAATGAGTAAATAATAATTTTAATATTTTAACTTCATGAGAGTAAATTATACTTGCAAGTTTTCTTAAATAAATTCAACTATTAATAATGAAAATAGACCTTTTTCAAAGGCATTAAGACTTAAATTCAAATAGGATGTTAGCTATAATTGATGTTCATGATATGTTTCTTATGGTAAATGTCCATGTATAGATGTTTTGTTTGTCTAATAAATTCATGTTCAAATTTCAGTTACAAGTGTTTCTCATTTCAAACCAGGAATCACTGTGAGTTCACTGAAAAAGGAGCCATGCCCTGAGATAAAAAATAATTAAGCACATAAATTCAAATAAACTTTTAAATTCATTTTCAAAATTGGTAAGCGAAAGCTTCCTGGCGCCCGTAAATGCTGAGCAAACTTTTAAGTTTAATAGTAAAATTAAATTCATTTTATTTTTTTTTAAGTAACATTTTTATATGAACTCTTTAAGGTTATAATTTAATATATGTTACATCCTGACAGCACTCTATCATTCATTGTCTGAAGGCTGATACCGTCGAGACGAACTCCTTTCTAACTCCTACCACATCATTTCCTACTGAATACGCATTTGTCGAAGACCTTCTGATACCTAAACGATTGTATCTCTATCCTCAGTCTAAACCAAAACCCAGCCTTAATGATAATACAGTAGAACTCCAATTATCCGGACTCCAATTATCTGGATCGCCAATTATCCGGATCAGAGAAAAATTTAAAAATCGGCTTTTTTAAGGCACATTGTCCTGGGTGCAATAATATGCAGGAATCGCGCGTAGTAGTTAACCCTTCTAACTGTAAACCTAGTGTAGCGATAGCAGAGGGTTAGGGGGAGGGGGGAGCGATGACACACTGCTTTGCCACCCTGCTACTGTCACTCACTACAGTCTACTAATAGTCAGTCGGCCAGTGCTTCTTTAACCTGCTGGGTCAATTGATATGTTGACTTTTTCGTGTTCCTTAGTGTTTTGATTATTGTGTGCAGTACTACGATGAGTTCTAAGAGGAAACGTGTGGTGTTATCTTTGGCCGGTAAAATTAAAATGATCGAACAGTTGGACTAAGGTGTCTCGGGTAAACATTTAGCTGAGGTGTACAAAATGGGAACATCAGCAATATCGGAAGTTTTAAAAAAATTACGTAATGAAAACATTGTTATTGATTTTTTTTTTTTTTTAATAAATACTGTAAATGTTCTCTATTTTATTTTGTTTACTTTTTTTTTCCTAAAAACGGCATTTTTTCGAAAAAAATCCAATTACTGTATCCGGATTGGGTCCGGTCCCAATTAACCCGGATAATTGGAGTTCTACTATAGACTGTTGATATTATTAATATGGTTTAACTCTAAAAATGCAAAGTAAAAATTCCCAAAATGGCAAGCCTATTTTTATTTATTTATTTAATTCACCAAAAATAGTAATATTATCCAAAAGCCATCTTGTAATATATCATTTACACTGAAAAGTGCATAGACTTAATTCATCTATGTATTAAAAATATGTTAGATGTGATAATTTTGGAGTCAGTATATCAGAAATTAAAAAATGTGATGTAACCTCAAAAAAAGCCACAAAAACACACACACACACACACACACATATATATATATATATATATATATATATGAAATTTTTTTTTTCATATATATCATAATCATATATGAAATTCAACAATATTTTTCTAACTTTTTTTCAAGGTAAAAAAAAAATTGGGATTTATTTGTGAATAAAATTTGTTTAAAAAATGTATTATTTTTGAAAAGTTACATTAAAACAAATAATGAAATAGTAATATTATCCAAAACCCTTCTTGTAAAATAACTTCTTTTTTATATATAGGAATTTACATATAACTCAATTATTTAATAAAAAAAATGTTGGAGTGTGAAGGCACAGATAAAAAAGAAAGAAGAAAAATACCATAAAATAGTGTGTGGAGTAGGTTAAATAGAAAGTAGATGTGAAAAATAGGCAAAATTTTTGTCTTCTGCTTAGACACTGTTGACGAAATACTGCTAGCAACAAAATATACTAATTTTAGCTATTTATTACATATTTTTAATTACGTTTTATGGACTTTTGGTTATATGAATATAAAATTTATTATAATTAACTCTACAATGAGCTAAATTATTGTGATAGGATGACTTTTAGTGGCGTAATGTTGAATTGGAAAAAAAGTGATGTTCCGCAATTATTTCAGCCACGAAATCATCTTTGTGTTATTAGAGGATGGGCAAGAGGTAAATGAATAAAGTCTTTGTAGTAGTACGTGAGGGATCATTTTATTTATCAATGTAAGATACATACGGCAAAGATGTGATATCTTCTTTTAACAAAGCGAAATGTTTTAAACGAACTTACTTCAAATAAACCTTAATAATTGCAATCATTACAAATGTAACAAAATTCTTATTGGAGATATCAGCCCATCTTTTTACAAAGTGTAACAAAAATAATGTAATTTCTTCTCATTTTATCATTTAATGTTTATGTGTGTTTAGTTTGGCATCAGCGACATTCCTTCCCAAATACTTCAGCTCAAGATGGAGTTTCTGTAAGTTCCAAGTTCCTGGTGGAGCCCAGTGTATATGTGCCTTTGGTGTGGAAAGCAATTCTGTTATAGGTGAGTGTAAACACATTATCGGGCCAAATCATTTTGATAATGTAAAACAAATGTGCAGATCTCATCTTAAAGAAAATTGTTGTTTGTCAGTATAAGGGGTGTCCACCAAAATATAAACAAGAATTTATCAGCTGAACTTTATTAATTGAGCACAACGGAAGTTTTATTTTTATACAGTTATTAACTTACACATTGGTTTATCCATGTGTACCACCCTAAAGCTCTGCAACTGCAATAAAGTTGGCCCAGCGTTCAAGAAGTTTCTTAATTCCATAAGAATAGAAGTCTTGTGACTGCATGTAGAACCCGTTCTTGCACGTCGTCAATAACCTTCTCATTATAGTTCAATATTCCTTCTTCAAAATTATTTAACATGTTCACTGTTTGTAAGCATGGGACATCTTCCAACCAATAAAAATAATAAATAATAAATGTTAAGTTTGAATAATGTACTAGTAATATATAGAATAATAATAAGAAATAAACAAATTATATAAAAGATAAGCAACTGTGAAGTGTTCCTAAGTAACAATAATAAATGAACAGTGATAACCAATGATTGTTAATAGACAGTTAAAACAATGTAAAACATTGAAAGTTTAAATTTCAAACTGTGCGCGCCGATGAAATTATACGACGTTGCACAATCCATGAATAAAGGAAGTTGAACCCTGGAGAAACTTCCCATGATCCTTAGCGAGCATTAGCTTTGCCTAGCGTCTGGAGGAAACGTGGTTTTCAGTCTTTGTAAGAATTCAACGGGAGACAGTCACGTCATGGTGCGGCTGCAGAGACTCATTTTTTAACAGCCTTATGGCGAAATAATTGTATTTTGGGAGTTAGAACCAAATACAAAAGATATGGACAACTTGTTTGTGAGTAAAGTGCAAAACATATAAGAAATAACTTTACCAATGTGATTGAGGAACGTTTTAGAACTTTAATCTTTTCTGAACAATAACTTACATATATACAATTTCTGTACTTTACATTTGAATGTTGATAGTTCTTTTATTTAAATAGATATGTCTTTGTTTCTTAATGACAAAATAAAAAGAAGGTTTCGTATTTTAAATATGACTGGCTAGATAATTTGTGTCAACCTGTGCCATGCTATGCTAGTAACTGTAAGTACGATTTGAGATTGCAATCCTACCCTTAGGATAATTAAAAATGGTAAATATAAATGTAGAGTTGTAAGAACGCAGACTTACAACTAGGTAAGTAACTTAAAAATTGATTAAAAGCTCTTAAAGCACATAACATATCTTACATGTTGAGTACTTGGATACTTTGCATGTACACTACTCGCTTCCGAGTAGCCATCTCATATAATTATCTGTTGTTCAGTTTGGGATTTTAACTCTTCTAGTAGGCGGGTCTTATGTTATTAGGGTGTCTGGTTGATGTTTAGTTTTCCGCCATTGTGATTGTGTGTGGACTGTTAAGTGCGATTGAAATAGAATTATAATAGTGTATTTACAATGGAAGACAGCTATAATATTAGAGATGACGTTATGTAATCTTCAGAAGGGAAATCCTTATGAGAGCTTTGACAGTGTACTCATATCGGGTCTGAGCAAACGGCAAGCCTTAGAACATTCCCTTTTACAGATGAAAATAAATTATAAATGTCTATCCCCGGTAACAACAATACTATTGACTGGTTTTTAAAATAATATATTTGGAATGAAACAAATAAGTATGTTTTTTTTATGATTAATTGGATTTACCGTCTTCAATAGTCTGCTTTCACCGTTCAACCATGGCCGTTTCGGCTATTCAACCATTCTCTAGTTGAGCAAAATGTGTTCCTTTGTCAATTAACACTTACAGCACATTACGTTGAAATGACACTTTATTGTACATTACAGTCATTGATAACTGAACAGATAGGCCCACTGTCACGATACATACTCGGTAATACGTGACTGAGATGTGCTATAAAACTGCTTTTTATGTTAATTTTTTATACGTTTGTGTGTATATAAAGTGTAATTTTAATGTAATGTGTTGTAAATGTTAATTGACAAAAGATCACATCCTGCTCATTTTGAGAATGGCTGATCTGCCGAAACGGCCGTCGTTGAATAGTAAAAGGAGAATATTGAAGACTGTACGTCCCGTTAATTATAATAAATAAGTATGCATTAGGGGTTAACAATAACATGCTGAAAGGATCTTATGCTTACAGAGTTGAAGATTTATTAAACATTATACAAATGATTACAGTTTTTAGTAGGATCGTGTTAAGTGGGCCGAAGAGATGAAAGTTCGATGGTGCTAAATCTAAATTGTATAGAAGATGAAGTAAGACGTTCCATTTGAGTTTCTGCAATGTGTCTATCGTCAAAGCAACAGTATAAGGGCAAGCCAGTGTTGCTTATTATTACAATGTTGCGAGCCAATGTTATATTATAATTGACTGTTATATTACATGCTGACTTCACTTTCTCTTTTAAAATCGGCAAATAGTAAATCACCAGTGATAGTTCTCGGTGAAAATCGAGGTTCAGAACTCCCAAAAGAAAGCGAGCTTGATTTTTCCAAAAATGTTGTTTCTGTTTGCTGTGATTGAGGTGAGCTTGAATGTCACCGTTGTATTCTCTGGAGTAAAGTAGTGAAATGTTTCATCGGAGGTTATAGGGTTCCTAACACTGCAGAAGTTGTGTGACCGCAACTAATCTTTTTTCTTTGTGTTCAGGTTTCAAAAGACAGAGAATTCACCTGCTACTCATCTTCCTAAATTTAAGACAATCTTTAACTAATATTTCCACATTACCAACACTTATTTCAAGTTTCTCAGTGATTTTTCTGACGCTGATTTTCTAATTATCTCCAATTAGTACAACATCCGTCAACTTTTCTTCACTGATCGTTTGAGGTTCTATGCTGATGAGCATGTGATTTGTTTTCAATTCTTACCTGACCTTCCTTTAACCCTATAACTGCGTACTGCTTTAACCCTCCATTTGTTTTTTTTTAACATGTTTTGCTAGCATACGAGTATTGTAAACAATTTGTCAAAATTAGACAAATTTTACCATGTTACATATTTTTTTAATTTACAGACGGTAAAAAATTTCTACTTTGGTGTTCCATAAGGCATTAAAAGGGTTATATTTTTTTCAATATTATTATTGTAACGGTAATGAAATTCACTGTTTGTAAATAAATATATGAAAGTCACCTCAATGCTCATATCATAAATTTCAAACGCTGACCTCGCCCAAAACAGTCATGAACATAGTAATCCATCACATATCCTATTTCAGATCATAAGCCATATAAATTATTTAGTTTTAAGAAACAAAATGTACAGTGTTGTGAAGTTCAGTGAATAAAAAGAAATAAGGGAAGAAGAAGAAGAAATCATCAAAAAGATTCAAAGAGATGTAGGAGGCTACAACAATGAGAAATAATAAATTAGAGCTGGATCGCCAACAAGGACTGTTAAAAGCAGTTATATGTCCAAACTATTTTAAGTAATGTCCATATAAGTAAAGGAAGGGATGAAAAGAGTAAGTCAATTTACAATTAAAAGGAAAGAGAAGTTAAGAAAATGAATTGGTGAGTGAATATTTTAATAATAAACTTGAATTACCTAATCAGGTAATATAAGTTTATTAAAACTTGAAAAGCTATTATTGATACCCACTTGAATAAAGCTATCACCTGGATATAATTTTTTTTTTTCTGATTTTTAATAGACCATATCAAAAACTTTCAAAACAAAAAACAACAAAAATTCAATTGTATCAGTGAACATTCAATTGTATCATAAAATCACTCCATATTTTCACCAAAGCAATCACCCGTTTAGCCGGTAAGTTTTATCATCCTTATAGATTTTTATACAGTAGAGTCCCGCAAACTCAGCGTAATGTGGACCGGAAGTGTGCCAAGTTTGTGAAATACCGGGTTACCGGGAATAAGGGCAAAAAATAAATTGTAATTGAAACACCAAAGCGGCGGCGATATCAAACGACTTTGTCGATAGCGGTATCCCATTGTCGGCAGTGTAAAAACACCGTGGCACCAAAGCGGCGGCGATATCAATCGACTTTGTCGATAGCGGTATCCCATTGTCGGCGGCGTAAAAACACCGCGGCATTGGCACCCGTCGGTATAGCAGACATACACCTGCAAAAACGTTTGATGGGCCGCTTTTTTTCCACGAATCAATTTAGTATACATTATGGAAAATATAACATTTCTTTTCAGTTTTCTTGAAAACAGAAGCGTGTGTTGGTTTCGTTTGGACGCGGTTAAATGTGTTAAAAAGACTTGACAGAAGGGAAACTGTAAAAAAGCATTGTGACAAGTTTAACGTGGGAAAAGTACCATCAACGATTCGAGCGATCGAAGTTAATGCCCGCTTTGGGATCTGCCGAACTTTTACGAACATCACTGATTTAGCAATATATTTTTTCCTGTCGGGGGCGCCGAGTAATCCGGACTGCCGGGTTATCGAGTGCCGAGTTTGCGAGACTCTACTGTACTAATAATAATAATGTAGTAATTTGTATATGTTAATGTAATGGTTTTTTTAAATAATCGGTGCACCACCATCAATAAAATTAATATACAGAACAAAAACTGTAAGATTCAACTCAGATATGTATTTGAGCTGCCAAATAGAGATAATAAATCTGATTTTATAAATACATTTTTCAAGTTTATTTCATCTGTTTAACTAGAATCGTCTGATGGTAAATTATATTATTTACAACTGATGAAGAATTGTATGCTAAATTAGAAAATATATATTATAGAAGTTATTTCAGTAATTAATATGAACACATATTATCTAGAAAATATGATGGGCCGGCCGCACTTGCTATATATGTCACACATTGATGAATTGAGCATTACCCATAATTAACTATAAACACAGATCAATTTTAATCACTTAATGAATTTATACTCATTTTGTAAATAATTTTGGTGCCAACTTGTTGCAATGGAAAGAATTGGACATTTCATGGTCTCAAGATTCAGCGTTTCCTTGAGGGTAATTTTATTGAATTTATACATTATAAATTTGTAAATACAGGTATAATGTTTTCTATTACTTGTGACTACATAACCCAACTAACCTATTTGTTTTATTTTTTTTACAGTTGTCTGTGCAGACGGCAGCTATTATAAGTTTGTTTTCAACAATAAAGGAGAATGTTGGCGAGACGTCTATTCACAGTTTCTAGAAATGTCTGACGACAGACCAAGAATGGTACACTGGTGAGAGTGTACTTCATACTGTATGGTACCCTACTATTTCCCACCTGTTATAATGGTGGTTGGATCTATGGTGCTCTTTGTATTTTTACAGAAGACAGGCTACGGTTAGGCTTATTGTTTCGAATAGAGTTTTTACGTACAGTTTATTATATAAAATATATACGAAACCTATCTACGTATTTTGTTAGGAAAGGAGAGATTATATTGTATTGTTTTCATTTTTAATAAAAATAATCGGAGCACAAATTAATTTTATATGGCTTCATCTTAAAACGTTTCCTCTCAAATGATAAGATGAGTGTAATTCAAGATTTATTGGTATGAGTAATTAAAATTTTTGATTTGGTTAGACATAAAAGTAATTACTCAAATTCTCCAAAAGATTCTTGAGGCATTATAATCAGCTCTTTATTTTTAAAAAAAAGGTTAAAATTGATTGCATTAACATTTTCAAATGTTAATTTAAACTTCATTTAGAGTTTGTGTGTGTACCATGAAGGTATTCCAATGGTTGACTTGCGGAACAGTTGTTTTTGGACTGGTTTGGTTAAAATTTCATATGACTATTGTAGGTATGTGTACAAGTATATCTCAGAATATTCAAGTAAATATTTTGAATGCAAACCAAATATCAGCTGTTTAAAATAAAACACTGTTTTGGGGTTTGAAAATATTAAACAAATTTCAAAGACAGTGTATGCAGGGTTCATTTTCACTTTTTACTGATATTTTTGGTTGGTTTTGAGTGCGGGTGAATGAGAAAATTTGTGCATTTTTTTTTTTTTTTTTTTTGCACTGTTTACTTAATTTTATGTGAGATATCACCTTGTGTTTTTAACCACCCTGTATTTAGGGTTGTATTATATTTTGTCACTGAGGGAGATCGCAGTAACTTGTGTTATATTAAATAATTTTCTTAAAAGAAAGATTCAAGATGTATTTTTTAAGATTGTAATGGTAGAAGAAAAAAAAAGACTGATTTTAAAATTTTTTTTATCAGTTTTAAAAGTTTGAACTGTATTGTTACAATTTTAAACCATTCTGATACTCCTTAATAAATGCAAAATTTAAAATAAAAACCTTACGAAAAGTAAAAACAAGGAATTGAAAAGATCATTCGTCTGTTAGCTTGAAATGTGATATTAGAAATTCAGTGGAACACCAATTTAATTTATATTTAGATGAAACATTTAATGGCTCCAATCTGGTATGTGTTCAACTTGATTTCTTCATAATTTTAACCCAGCTTCCATGACTTATAGCTGTGTCTGGTGAAGGTGAATATATCTTACCACAATTTAAAAGATCCTTAATATAGTTGACGATTCTAAACAAATCCTGAAAACATCGTGCTTATGTCCATTGTAATCTTCCTGCTTCTCCCGGTCGCGAAACTATTGCTTTTAAAATTTATTATTTATTCTACTTTAATGCGTACTCAAATAAATACTCTTTTTCTTAAATAAAGTTAATCTCAGGACGTGAATTCTTTGGAAGAGTGCACTACTAAAATTAAAAGGCAATCGTGATATCTGGAGTGCATACATTTAATATCAAATTTAGAACAACAACAAAATACTTAATCCAACCAAATCAAAATGTTTATCAGTCTTACAATTTAATTTAATCTAAAAGTTATGAAAATAGTTTGAAAATTTCATTAAAATCAAAATGTTCATATCCTTTTTATATTTTTAAATAGATATTAAAATTTCCAAAAGTCATTACTGTTAATTAATGCTTCTAAACTTGATTTAATTAGCTCCTCTGATAAATTTTTCATTTGCAAGAGTATAGTTTATTATCACTTAGCGTGTGCTATACTAAACACACATTCATTAGATATTCTCTGGAACTTTTATCCCAACCATGCGAAAACTTGCCTTGCCTCTATTCAAGGCGCAAATTTTTATGTTTCTATCAACGATGACATAATTTATTTTGGAATTATTTTTTCCTTGAGTGGACAGAAATGATATAAAGGGTTTGATCTGAACAGTGTTATCAGATATCTCTTCTATGATTCAAACAGGGTTGTCAGATGGATCATGTTATTCATTTTATATTTAAAGTCTTAAATCTACAATGTTCTTATAACTAGACACACGTTCCTGACTATTTATATAGAACAATCTATTATGTGATTAATATATCTCGCTTTGAATATCACACATCTTGTTCCATATTATGTCATCACTCCAAAGTCCATAGTTTTACCGATAGGCTGATGAACTGCTAGCATTTCTCGATCGCAACTGGGATTATCTACTGGTTACTGACATTACAATCGCCAATTATCAGAGATTTTTCGACTATACTTTAACGTGGACTTTGAAAACGATAAGCGCAAAAATGTGAAACATTACACTATTCCAAAATTCTTTTTATTTTCTCACATATACTTAGTCTAGTGAAATATGATGGGTCAAAAACTCTGTTTACTAAATCTGAATTCAATATTTCATTTGATTCCATAGTTATGTTTTTTAAATAATAAAAAAATTGAAAAAACAAACTTACATATTAAAAATTAAACATATGCAGACTTATGTTTATAGCAATTTTGTCCTTTCTACCATATATATATGTAACCGCCAACTCTCGAAAAATGTCAATTTGTGAGTTATCGGTGAAAAACACAAACAATTTTACCAAATAGACCAATTTTAGTTAATAAACATATTTTTAGTTATATTTAATGTAACAGCAGATATTTCTTGTTGAAACTCCATATTCAAGGATTAAATAAAGCAATTTAATTGTAGCTCATTTATATTATTTAAACAATTTTGAAACTTTAGCTTTATTTCAAGTTAGTGGATTTGAAAATTTTGTTATTAATTCTTGAAATCGAGGTTCGAAAAAAATTATCTGATGTATCAAAAGACCGACCAAAATGAGGATTTGAAATTGGTTACTTTTTTTAGTTTTAAGTCATTATTTAAAGTATTTTTAAAATCATGATTGATTGTGAATTCTATATAATTTATTTTGTTTTTCTTAGGCTCGGTTCTACAATCTCCCGGTAAAGTTCCTGTTAGTTATACAGCGTATAACTTTAACCTCCTGATAAGAATATTCCGTTCTACAATGATTTTTTAAATAACATATCTTCATATAATCTTTGGTTTCCTGTAGAGTCTCTCTTGACCAACTCTTATTCTCTTCCGACTCTGACACTATTAGAGTATTCGAGGGCTAGGCATCTTTATTAATTTCTTTATAAAACGATGATGACCAAAACATTTTTCACCTTTAAAGGACCAGGGGGAAAAAATTGATTGCTCAAAAACCAGTTAGGAATGCCCATATTGATTGAAAAACTAACAATGCTGAGGAACGCAAATTTATTTTTTTGTTAAATTAGTTAAAAGATAGTATTCAGCAGGTACTGTACAATTTTTTATTATTAACTTTTATTACAAAGTATCTTTTGGTTTTAGGTTAGAGTTTAATAGAGCGCATTGCCTATTAAAGTATCATTAGAAACAAAAGAAATGATCGAAAATATAAGAACTGAATGGGAAGGAAAAAGATGAAAAAGGAAGGAATTGACCTGACAGAATATCGGCACAAACTGTACGGTTTCTAACCTGTAATCTAAATATAAAATGCTATAGAAAAAGGAAGATAGACCTATCTGGAACTTGTTAGGTAACTATCAGGAGATTGTAGAACCTGGCCTTAATGAATTTAAAATCAATCTATCCTAGAAACCAAATATTTGTCGCATAGCCGAACATTGTCCATTTAGCCACTGAATTTTTAATGTGGCTTCTCAGGAACTAGGCGTTACTCTAAATAGATTAGAACCCCATTATACTATAGGCCTATCTATCAATGTACGAAACAATAGACCTAAGAATCCTGATTATAGCTGTTAGCTTTGTATATGTGTTTATCATATCACATATCTAGGGACTGGTGGTATTTGTGAAGAGATAAAGGCGATCAGGTAATGTTATGTGGTGTGCGCACGCTGTGTCGACAAACAAATTTTGGGTATAAGTTGAACTAGGTATAACGTTTTCTTAAAAATGGCTGCTTCTGTAATATTAACGAGGTATTTGTTTATATTTGAATGATCTAAAATTGGTTTTATATTCATGAATGTGTATGAGAACATTTAACAAATTTGTGCATAATCTGTTTCAAAAGATTGATTTATTTGATAAAAAAAGGAAAGCTGTGATACTCGGTTGACAAAGAGGAGAACTACAAAAGTTTATGGATAAAATGTGGTATATTATTTAAAAAAAAAAACATTTTCTCAATACATTCTTGAGGTATAGCATTTTAATAAATAACAGACTGATTAATAAAAAGAAGGCTTTTAGAATGTTAGATTTTTTGACGTAGTTTTAGAATTTTTAAAATCAAAATAATTTCTAGACAACATGTGCAACAACAGTGTTCATTATCTCATTGAAAAATGGAAGGATCAATGTACTTAGCAACAAGAGTCTGACCTTGATATGATGTCATCGGGAAATGCATTACCACCGCCATCTTAAGATACTAATTTGCTGTCTCACATGGCTTAAATAATGACTGTAGTTCTAGACTCCAATGTGATACCACATTATATGAGGTGTCGTTTGATTCTTTCAGTGAGATCTACAAGTATGTGGCAAAATAAAATCACTTGGTAACATTGTGGTGCGGAGAAGTGCGAAAAATTTGTTTCGTAAAGTTTTGCAGCGTAACAATAAAATGGCTTCAAAATTATTGAAAATACATTTGCGAAGATGAATGGGTCATCATAATTTCAAATAATTCAAAATCACCAATGTTGAATGTCAGAATGCTTATTGGGAGCATCGCAAAAGCAGCCGAGCATAGTGAAAGCCTCAATAGTGGGAAATGTTTTGAAATTATGGATGTGGATAATGATCCACCCTGGTGATGATAAAAGCGCTTTGGTGCAGTTATCATGAATGTGCTATGTATTTTACACCACTAAAAACTTTTGGTCGTGACTCCGACATAGCCCCTAGTTCAATTTAATTTATTTCATGAACAAGTATACAATATAAATTATTATCCTGTCTTTGGCCGCCATTGTTATTTACTGGCAGATAAAATTCAACACAGCTAGAATCAAAAAATATATATATTTTTGGAAGTAGATATTTTGGTCTAGAAATGTATTTAAAATTGAAATGTTTCCCTTGGCAGTTTTAAAATGACAACTTGTTTTTCAATAGTAATTTCAATATTGTATTGGTCTTTGTCGATAACTCTGTTATCCTTTGACCTATATGAAAAATTTTAAAATCATTTTATTTTTCACTAAAACAGGAAAATCTTTTGTCCCTTGTAAATATTTTGCAATGTTAATAGTTCTAAGATATTTGACATGAAACATTTTAAATGTTTAAGGATATACTGATAAAAGATTGTAAATATTGCGTATACCAAATCTTCACACAATATCTCATCTACTTCCAAAGATACATTAATTTTGTAAAAACAAAATGGCCGATAGATAGCATTTCCGGATCAATGTTTATATAAACTTTTATCTTATTTTAAGCTCTGAAATCGGCTTTGGAAATATTTCCATGCAATTTTAAATCACTCTGTATATACATAATAAGATTTTTTTTGAAAATGTCTAAAATTTTACATAATTTTGCCTATTATTTTTAACCCTTTGCGATCGGAAGGCCAGTAGGAGTGGCCACAACGCAGTCAGCAGCCACTCGGAATTCTTTCCGCATAAATTGGTTCCGGCGGTCGGATGGCAGCTGTACTGGCCACGCTCCTCTCTGCGTCAACTTGGCATTCATAATGTCGGCTTTCTCCCGGCAGCTCGGAATTGTTTTCACTGAAAACCTGCAATGTTAGCATAGGGGATTTAAATTGTAATAAATCAATGATTGTAATTTTATACTGCTGTTTTATTGAAACTCGAAAACAAATAAGATATTGACTTTGACATTCATTTGTTTGAAAATTGAAAGTGATATTAATTACTTATTTACTAAATGTGTAAAACGTACATCTATTTGTCACTCATACAAACGATAAGTAAGTATTGTGTTTTAATCTTCTTTTATTTTTTTCACTGAGTGGTATTTTTCAAAAAATTCACCCATAAGAAGTCCAGGATTGTTTGAACTAGTTTTACAAAAACCCTTTCTTTCTTTTCCTTGTCTCCTATCCCTACACACTGCGCAGTAGCCTACTTTGTTTTACCTTAGTTTACCACATTTTTTACGATATAATGTTGCAAACCTGCTGATCATTTAGTTCAATAATTCCTCACAAGTTTGCAGCACTCTACAGACATTATACCATAGTTTGAATATTACAAACGATAACATACATTGTTGGCCAGTCCTGCTGGATGCCCGATCGTTTGTTGGATTTCATGTTGGCCAGCACCGCTGGCCGTCCGATCGCAAAGGACAACTGCTGTGGAAAAAATCCGACTTGGCATGCGAATGACGGCGGCCAGTAGAGCTGGCCGCGCGATCGCTGAGGAATAACGGCAAATATCCATTCCGATCGCAAAGGGTTAACCTTGTCTCTTCAAAAATCTGCAGCCCACTAACTTTTTTTAAATGATTAAAATTTATTGCATTTTTTGTTTCTTTTATATATATTTTAATTTTCAAAAACAAAAAATTTATTTGTATATTTGTGTCTTAGTTTTGGTATCTGTATGTTTTATAAATTCAAACAGATTTAGTAGAGTATAAATATTGTTGTTTTACCTTTTAACGTTCCTAAAATGTTTTCTTAAAGGAAATATATTTAAGTTGTCTCAAAAAAATATATTTATTTCAACAATAGAACCAAAAAAAAAAAAACTAAATTAAATACTGTTTGTTTTCTTTTCTAAAATATTACCTTTATTTTCCTTGCTACATACATGGTGTCCCAAAAGACATGCCCCACTCTCTACATTTTGAACAAGTAAATGCAAAAAAGAAAACCGTGCAAAACCATTGTTAAACTTTTTCACTCACCTATCCTCAAACCAAAACTATTCATCACCGAAAATGTAATTTCAGTGAATGAATGAAAATGAACCCTCTTTGAAAAATTATAAGGGCCTAAACTTTGCTTGTGCCATAAATATGTTCTCAGCGTAAATCGTATTTGATTAAAATCATGTTATTATTTTGTTAGTTTTTTTACTAAAATTTGTACAAAATCTGTAAAACCGATTCTAAGTAATTACATATTTTTAACAGCCCCATTACTGCGTTTAGTTTTTTCCGATAACTTGCAAATTAATATTTTTAAACAGATCGTGACAAATATGTTTTGTTTGGGTCACTTGATCAAAATTGTTACGAGCCGATTTTGAGTGTTGTTATTTATAGCCACTACCTACAAATTCTGAACTATATATATATATATAATAAAATATATCTTTATATATAAATTAATTATCGAGATATGGCCTAAATATGCCTATATACCAAATTTCATTAAAATCAGTCTATGCTTTTGCCATCATCCTTAGTCACTACATGAACACAAACAATTGAACAAATGAAGTGTTTGTTTTGTTTTATTCACTTGTTCAAAATTTAGAATAAGGGGGAATTTTGGTACACCTTCATATAGAATATGGCAATTGCAAATAAATTTGTACTTCATTGTTTTACAGATATCTTCATGTTGCATTATGTAAGGAAACCAAAAAAGTTATGTACCTGGCAATATCTTCAGGCAAAAACATGAAGGTTAAATTTGATATGAAATATTCTTGTGCTTCAAGAAATTTAGTTAATTTCCAAAGTGACGGTAATTTTAAATAATTTTTCTCATAACTTTCAGTAATTTATGATTTGTTTTAAAATAATGTAAAATAGGTTTTGGTAAAGCTACCTCTATGAAAATAGCAAAAAAAAAAAAAATCCAAATTCAAATCTGTGGAAAGTGAACAGACCTACATTATTCTGTGACGAAGATCTCAAAATTATATATCTTGAGTATATAGTTATAGTTTGATTGGTGTAGCTCGTGTATCACTGAAGAGGACGACCTTGTCGTTGAAACGCGTCTGATACTTAGGCGTATTTTTTGTGAGAATTGTGTTCTGTGTGTTTGTTATACTGTATAATTTTTCTCAAGTCAACTCCAACATTTAATATAAATATAGTTTTTAACGAAAAAATATCAATAATTCCAAATTAATTTTAAAATTTACTTTCATTAATTTTAAATTGACCATTAGGGATGAGAAATACATGAGAGATGACGAGCACAGCCTCTCCAGTGGAGTTGAGAAAATATACAAGTATTGTCTCATAATTTTTTCTTTTTTTTATAAGGTGATGATGACTGAGATTTTTTTTTTTTTTTTGTCTTTAAACAACAACAAAATAAATAATCTATTGCAAACTGGTCCTCCTTTTGTTTACCTCTGTTTCTTTTCTATTTAGAAGCTCATTTATCGGCGAATACGATCGTGCTAATCCCAACGGATAGATTTACACATTTTTTCATGTAATCTTAGGTAAGATTTTTCTCTTACCTATTACATCTCTTTTAAACAACTCTTGTTCTTTTCTGACCCTGATGCTATAGAGTATTTGAGGGCTAAGAGTCTTAACTTAGGTTTGTTTGTTTTTTTTGTTTGTTTTTTTTCCATTACTGTTGAGACCGATGGTTCTTGGTGGAATTCCATGTTTAAAGATAATAAAACACAATTATTTATTTTGTATATCCACTTATAATTAGTCTAGTCCATTCATTGTATCCTAACTCCCACCCTCTAGTTTTAAGGTTTTCTGTTTTTGTCTTTTTTCTTCAGTCTGTAATACAGCCTCGTCAATGCCTTAACAGGCGAAACCATTGGTCGGCTAG